>JARJRE010000541.1:0-11273 GCA_030783385.1 Akanthomyces dipterigenus | reverse complement strand
GCTATAGGAGTACCTTCTTCTTAAGTACTTATCTATCTCTCTATTATAGGCCTAGATTACTAGCTTATATAGAGGCTATAATCCCTTTATAGCTTACTAGATTATAGTGCGCCTATAATCCTCACGTGGTTATGTGATCTAGTCTGCCTAATTGTGCGATCTATATGCGCCCGCTGGGTCGCTTCCTTAGGCCGCTGTTGCGCCCGCCTATTACTTTTCTTCGTTCGTAACACAAGAGTTGGGGCAGAGCCACTGAGGCTTGTACGCCACGGTGGAGGGGAGAGTGACAGATGAGAGGAACAAAGAAGCACGATTCAAAGCGGTAAGCTGGATGGACTATTACATGGTAGCCACCTTATTACTCTGTCGGAGACGAAGGGCCCTGGCATTCTCCACTGACACCCCAGTACTCTCAAGTTTATCTTGGCTTCGGAACGGCTTGCCTTGCCTGTTCGTGTACTCCCAACTCTTAGTTCTAGCCGTCAATTCGTTTTGAGGACATGAACTGGTGGCTGCGTTTCTGCGTTGCGTGTCGACGGCCAAGGAAGCTAGGGAGCTGGGGAGCGCAAAGACGCTATCGTCTCTGCCCGCATAAAACACAGCACGCCCAAAAAGGTCTTTCCGCTCCTTTCACTCGACAGCATCTAGCGTTTGAGCTCGCGCCGGCTTGGGGGGGCTGACAGGGCTTAGACTGAGTCTTGGCTCCATGTACTGACGATTACTGGGGCGGAGGGTGACGTTACACGTGGAACATTTTGAAATGCAAAGACAAGTCAAACGGAGTAAATGGCAAGAAAAGCCTGGATATCCTGCTGGTATATGGTGTAGTCGTCATCGGATATTGTGGCACCTTGCATGTATTTGGTGTTCTCTGGGACTTGAGCCGCATAGCGAGCAACAAGAGAGAGGCGGTGCCCGTTCGAGATGACTCTACGGCTGTCACTTACCTGAATCTCTAAACAGCCTTGTGAAAAGCACCAGTGTAGCATTTATTGGTTGTTGACGATATCGAAGCAATAGCTACTGGTCGAGCTGAGGAGCTTGGCTGTTGTTTCAAGTGCAGCTGCGCTATGTGATGTGGCCCCGAAGAGTGCGACATGTAGAAGGAGCTACTAGGAGAGGTGATCAACGAAAGAATCAAGGCAAACTTTGTTGCTATAGGGTATGTATACCGCTACTCTGCAAGTAATGATGGTTCCTTTGATGAGCTGGCACATGCAATGTGCCCCGTGCCTCCGTGCCGTCACCTACGTGGGGCCTTGGCCGCAAAGCTGAACGTTGTCAAGGAGGGAACCAACTCGGTTAACCCGTTAAGTTTCCGGCTAGTGCTCATGTATATCGTACGACTTATCCGTGCTTGTATAGGCAATCAGAGAGCCGTTGCATCTCGTGTGCCACTCATTGTGTCGACTGTCACGCTCGGTACGCATCGGCCGGGAGACTGCTGTAAGAAAGTTCCGTGACGTGTCTCTACATTACAAATAGGCTCTCGGAGCCGTTGAAGTACTCTCTTTAGTAGATTATTAATCCTGTTTGTTTTGAAATGCCTGGCTTTACCGACGGCCTTTGGAGAGGGTTAGATTTCTTGGCGATGGAAATGGTGGCAGGGCCTTCCCGTCCTTTACTTCCTTTGGAATTTTCTGGACATCTGAATACTCACTATCTATGCAAAATTTCCGAATGCCTAACTGCGGAGTATGCCATCATGACGTGCTCGAATAGCCGTTTTTCTTTTATTAAATTAGAGGTATTGTGCTGGGCCAGAGGCCGGGTTGTCGTGCAACTCTTTGTTCTCACACCTAGGCGTGGTAGCAGGGCCGCAAAAGCATTTACCAAAGACCCGGTGATACATTCGGGTCAAAGCTCTGCTCGTTCCCCGTACCATGCAAATGAAGTCTTCGTGACGGGCTGCCATTGGACCCCAAGTCGCAAAGTTCAAGCTGACAATTGTGGGGTGTTGCAACGTGCTGTACCAGCCGCACCCGCAGACTTCTGTTTGACGTGTTGCGGAGAATACCCCGACGAGGCACGGTGCTGCCCTAGTTCATGTATGCAAGTCGACTCTGGCATTGGGGTATGTGCTGGCTGTGCGTTCTTGTCTGCGCACTGCGGTTCAGAGCGACGGTGCCCGTGTCCTTGCAGAATCTGAAGACTATGCCCCTAGTTTCGAGGGATGAAGAATCCAATGAACAATGTTTCGGTAAGTAAGAGACTTGACTTTTTCAGGTTGCTATTCCCTGCAGCTGAAAGTCCACCGGCCGTGCGAGGAGACGACTCTCGTGATGCTATCCGCAATTCGCCTAGCACTGTCACGAGCACACTGAAAGTCAATTCTCCGGACCAATTACTAGCTATCAGGGAGTGGGCTAGCCGATCTGATTGGAATTCGATGTGTATTTATCGACCCGCTCTGCGACTTTGCTTGAGTGTTCCCTTGGGCGACCGGGAAATAGGGAATGGGACGATGCACAGTCGCTTGGCCCGCCGACCCGAGTTTCAGCATACCGTTGTCAAGCACATGCGCAAGGCGGGAAGGAAAACCGGTTCCGATGCTGTAAGTGAGCAGTCTAATCTCAGGCGCCGCCTTGTGTTGACAACTTAACATGACATGGCGCTCGGACTGGGAATTTCAGGCAAGTAATTAGTTTCCAGCCAAGGAGCGACTGGATAAAGTCACATCCACCCGAGAGTCCATGTTCGCTGGATAGCATTGAAGAAGAATGAGAATAGATTAATTCAGCAATGCCACGAGATTAATTGCCTTGTCATACGAGGAAGTGGTAAACAAGCAAGGGGGTGACAAAACAGACCGCCGGTACTATTCCTTGCGCAACGCGGAGAAGCGGCCAGCCTTAGGTCCTAATAGTTATTTTAAAATGTAAAATAAATACTACAATATTCTTTACTCTATTCTACATCTAGGACCTCATTTTGAAAAAGACACCTCAATTTTAGCGTAATATCTGCGGTTATGAAATGTGAGCTCTATTGACTGTATCGGCGGTCTGTTCTGTCACCCCGCTGACAAGCAATGCGGGTGGCGAAAAGAATAGTGTGGTGGGCTTGAAGTCTACTGGGAAATTGGCCATCATTTGAGTTTGATCACAACTTGTGGCAGACGTTATAGATTCAGGAGCAAGTCGCAAGATGCATCCTTCCCGAGATCCCGGCCTTGTGGGCACCTGACTGAAGCTCAATGTTGGCTAGCCTTGGTCTGTACACTCTGACTCCGTCTTCGTCTGAGAGACGAAGGTTTGTGTCAACGTTTCACCGGACGCTCCACTAGGACATTGCCGAGGTGAGCCTTATTTGCACAGGCCTACTTGTAGTATGATACATGGTTTACCATACGAACGAGATGCTGTCAGCCAACCAGCCTGCCAACAGCCTGCCACTCAGGCACCACTTGTGTGGGTAAACGTCAGTGTCAACAAGTCTGCCGGTCGCACCACCTTTCATGTCAAGGACTGAATCCACATTCTCCTTGACTCCCTTGATTTCGACAATCTACAAGGTCGATTCTCCATGATTTAAAGTTCCGTGCCATGCCTTGTCTCCACAGGGGTAAATTGCGAAAGGTCACTACTCTGAGCATTGAGCACCAGGACATTAAAGATGAAAGTCGCACAGCGTATTAGTTGCTGTCTCGTATCTACGCCGACCCGCGGGAGCCGCGGTACGAAAGTTGCAAACTCCAAAGTACAATTCAAGGTGCCATCGTGATGGTATCGGCGCATCGGAAACTTGTAGACATTCACCTAGGCCCGCCCTCTGTTGTTTGTCTGAAAACCATGACGTGCTTGATGCTGCTGACAATTGCATCGCATGATTTTTTTTCCACGCTAATAATGCCCGAGTCAAGGGCGAAGTCACAACAGCCCGACTCTTTTAAATGGTGCCTCATGTACATGGTCGATTTGCGCTGTGTCTGACCGTACGGGCCAACTTTTTTGAGTTGCAGAGCCGTGTGCTCGTTAGCAATCAGGCATGCTATTTGTGCGTGCCACATGTCAGTCACGTCGTACTCGACAGTCCTCGGCGCACTTAGCAGGTTTCTCGTTCTTGCAGCATCTCCACCCACAGTGAGATCAAGCCACGAAGCCGGATCTATTACCAGGCATCCACAACAGCCTTGCCGCAGTTTCGTGTTTAAAAGGCAGATTGTGCAGATCTTCACAGCGTCCAATCTCGATGCTGTAGCCATGTACGAGATAATCTGCGAGGCCAAATGAAATTTTTTGATGAACTCCAGTGTGCCGTGATGATCTTGTAAGCTTTCGGCTACTGCCACTTAACTCCGAGGAAAGCCTGTGTAAGGCTGAGCCAGCCAGCAGCTTAATAATCGGGCGCCACCACTGAGCGGCACCTGGCGATTTAGCGCTTCACGAATGACGACGGCAAATTCGGAGATGGTCACCGGAAATCAATCGCTGGACCACGTCTCTATCGCTACGGTCTGCAGCTTCGTGATAAATCGACAATGGGGCTTCATTTTAATCAAGTACGACACTTCATCGTATGAGAGAAGTCCAGCATAGCCGGCTTGCCCCAATCCCGCAACGCAACGCGCGTCACTCGCTGAGCGACGCCCCAACATGGCGGACAATAATACATCTGATGCGCCTCCGGCCGATGAAGTTCCGGATCTAGAGCCCCTCTCGTGTATATCTTGCCGAGCTAAAAAGCTCAAATGCGACCGCAGCAAGCCTGCCTGTGCCCGATGCGTCAAGGTCGAGGGCGAATGCCTGTACCCAGAATCACGTCGAAAACCAACGTTCAAGCGGAAAAATGTCAAGGAATTAGAAGCCCGCCTAGGTACACTTCCTAAATGACATCAACTTTCTCCAACATCAGTACTGACACTCAGTGCAGCTCAAGTTGAGGGCCTGTTGAAAGACATCAACGCAAAGGAGCCCAGTCAAGGCTCTACTGAAGATATTGAGCCATCTGATGGGGGATTCGCTGATGGTGGTCTTGACTCTAGAGAATACCCTCACTTGGCTCCAGATATTGGTGCAGATCCTTTTCTGGAGGCTGGATCTGGCAGCCAAGATAGAAGCCATCAGAAGGACTCACAGCTCATTGGCCTTGGCATGACTGAGGCCTTGCCTCCTTTTGATATCATAGAAGACCTGTGAGCGTTACTGCGCACTATTGTCTCGACATGTGCTAATCGCTTTATAGCCACACCGCATTTTTCGCTTCATCATATCACATGGCGCCTGTCGTACATTCCGGCAGGTACTTGAGTGCATTCTACGGTGATGCTTTACGCCGCCCAGCTATGTGCCTCCAATATGCCATATGGGCGCTAGCATCCCACGGCCACGCAAAGTATGATGCCTACGCCGATGTGTTCTACCGTCGTGCACGGCATTATATCCAGGCCGATGAAATGAAAGTAGGTATTGGTCCGCATTCTTCGATCAACTGACTGACTTGTGAAAATAGGATGACGGCGAGCATTTCATAACTCTGGATCATGCACAGACCTGGGTCATTCTCTCAACATTTGAAGCGAGGAAACTTCTCTACACACGGGCATCTATGAGCTGCTCAAGATCTGTACGCATCTGCCAAATGATGGGTCTCGATCGATTGGATGGTGGGGTTGATGATCTACCTCCTGCTCTGGGGCCTGCGCGGTCCTGGGTTGAGCTGGAGGAGAGGCGACGGGTTTTCTGGGGAGCGTTTGCTATTGACTGCCATGCCTCAATATCGACCGGCTGGCCGTACCTCATCAATGCCGAAGATGTAACCTTCCCCTTGTAGTCAAATGTTGCTGAACTTTCAACTAATGAGCGGTGCAGATCATGACGCGGCTTCCGGCATCCGAGGCCGCGTTTTCTTCTGGAGAAGAAGAACACACAGCTTATTTGCACGAAGTATTTGAGGGTGCTTCCTACGCAGGGTTCGCCGGTACAATCGTTACTTGCCAACTGTTCAAGTCGATACTGCGGCATGTGCACAGGCCAAAGCCAGACGATAATCCAGAGGATCTGGCGCACGGCGGCTTCTGGAGGCGGCATCGAGAACTTGACAATCAGCTTTCCAGCGTCTTCATGTTTCTTCCCGAAAGATTTCAGCTCCCATCCCATTTACGAGATCCTGGCGCTGTTCATGTCAACCTCAATCTACACGCTTCGATTATTTGCCTACACCACGCGGCACTCGAGCTTGCAGAGAAGCACAAACATCCACAGTCTATCATGGATGAGAGCATACTACGCTTAAAGACATCTGCAGAAGAGGTTGTTAACATTGTCAAGATGACGGCTCACAGAACGGGCATGTTTGTAAGTGTCAAGCGCAAGCCGTCTCTCCATGCCCGATCACAAGCTGACCGTTCACTGCAGAAAAGCCCAATGTGTGCGATAGCCATGTACTGCGCGACAACTGTCTACGTCTACATGGCAAAGAAGGACCCGTCAAATGATATTAGTCCGGTCGATGTATCTAATCTCGAAGTAATCGTTCATTCCATGGAAGCGATCGGTCGCGGCCACCAAATAACCCGGGCTCTTCTGCAACAAGCATGCCACGACATTGATACAAATGGCCTTGCTTCCAAAATCAGATTTCCAGCACTTGCTAAATATCGCAACTCGGAAATGTACGGCATGGCCAATATTCCATTGTTTGTACGAAGTTCTGTCTCGCGCAACTCTGAAATCATGCCTGTTCTACCGGGGCGCCTTCCCTTGGAGAACCCCAAAGGCCATAGGGTTGACATTGTGTCGAGGAGCTCCGACCCGACTGTCAAAAGACTTACCGGAACCGATTGCTACCAACCTATGATTGGAGCCGTGACTCGAAACGTCGCCGGGTACGCAAACCAGCCGACGGTAGTCGACGTCACTGAGACGTATGCAAACAAACGCAAAAGAACGTCAGCTAGCCCTCTGCCACAAGATCGGGATTGTGGGGTCGCGCTGATGCAGAAAGTGGCTGCTCAAGGCAACCCAGGGGAGCCTAACCCGTGGAAATCAGGGCCAAACGGTTTCAGCAGCGCATTCTCGCTCCCCGATCGCTCTTCGCCCTCCAATACATCTTCACCAGCTCTTCACCATTCCGGCAGCGGCGGCGCTCCCAGCAGCAACAACGAGTCCCCAGCCGCCGTCAGCGGTGTAGGCACGAGCACCATCTTTGGCTTGGGAAACACACCAGCGGAGAACCGAATAGACCTCAGGGTCTTTCAAGATCGCATGATCAATTCAATGTGGCCTAGCCAGGACGAAATCTTTGCAGCGCAAATTACTAATTCGCTGACAGACACTGGCGAGTTGCCTGGTGGGATCAGCATGCCGTGGAACTTTTTCACCGACGACATACCGCCGTGGAATGGGCCCTGAGGCAAATCAACGGCACAAACATCACGTCAGGAACATTCTTTGTTAAATCTTTTCGTATTTATTGATCCACTTATTTCGGCGCACGCGGGCTGGCCGGCCTCTTTGTATATCCAGACTACCTCACTCATTTCTTTAATTTGGACGGAAATGCCGTTTTCTAGGTCGGTATCAATACTTCCCCGAAACGACTTATGGAGCCACGTATGCAATATCATCAAAGTATTTACAATCCTGCTTCTATGTAATAAAGTACCGCGCTCGGCTAGCCAGTTCTTCATCACTACTTTGCTTCTTTAAAGCCACCACGTTAGCCCTCTCACTTATTGGGCTTAGCAGCCGGGACATACATTGATCGCCTCGGGCGTCCGCCCGCGGGCTAGTCGCAGTCAATAATCGCTACAGCTGCCGCTAATTTCACGGCGACTCCCTCGCAATTCAAATGCAGTGGTGTCTTTCAGTAGCTGTGTCCGGCTAGAGGCAGAATCGCGCCGGTTTGAGCAGGACATTGTTCCTTCCTGGCTTTGTGTCTTCAATATCCTCCGCTGTTCCAGCTTCCTCGGCATTTGCTACTATACTTTCCTTCGTTGATTCTTACGATAGCTGGAAGCGGTGAATGCAGTCGCAAGTCTTCTGCCAAGATAAATTTTGTCAAAGACAAGAAACTTCCATCGCTCGTGCGCAGCGAAGCTAGAGTAATTCTCTGCGCCGGCATCGTCACTGAGCCCGCCCTCCCGTTTGCTTTGGGCAGTTTTGTTGCTTAAAGAGTATGTAAAAAAGTTCCGATAACTATATCATGGTTGAATCTAGCGGTAATAAACATGTCAAAACGCACTATAGGATTCCGGCCCTGGTTCGGCTGTACCAGTGCAAAACGCCGGCGCCATGCTGCAAACAGTAAAACACGTTGATCAGAAGCTGCCAACTGCGCAAGAAGTCAGCAACGCAAACACAAGTCCCAAATGCTGCCACATGAGCGGTGTGGACGAAGCTGCGCTCCTTGACACGGGCAGTCCTGACTTAGCAGACACCGGGTCGGGTGCCACAGTTGCATCTGGAAGTTGGTCTCTTCCGGGACCAATTTCCACGACATCAGATCCCGCCGGCTTTGCGTCGAAATTGCTTTGGGCCAAAGACACTTGGTTGTTTGTGATGTCGTAAACAACGTAAGCGCTGCGCAGGAACGTGTCCCCCAGGACTGTAGCTCCATTGCCAGACGGAAATATGCCGAAGAGACAGGCGGTGCTACCATCCGAGAACTTTGGAGGCCTTCCATTAGCAGAGATGATTGGCAGCACAAGCTCTCTCAACAGAACAGATATGGATGCTGGCTTGCTGAAGTGAAATGTTATGTTATCGTCGCCGAGTCCCTTGTCACATGGAATAACAGCAATTTGCGACTGCTTCAACCATGTTGCGTTAACTGCTTGGAAAATCGAATCTGTCAAGTCATCGGGGAGGTATGTCAAAGATGATCCTGTATCAAGTAACACAGCCAATGCCATGTCATCGGCAATCGATTGCGAGCCAGAGTCTAGTCCGGTCATGGTGATGAAGAACGCGCGATGGCTCGAGCCAACCTTCTGGACGGGAAGAGTCACTAGGCTCCCACGATATTGTGACTTGTCAATACCCCCAAACAGTAGACTCCCTGTCGTCGAGTTTAAATCATCAAGCCAAATGCTGTACGCGTTGGTGCCAATGCGCCCATCCGCAACTAGTCTTGCAGGAAGGTTGTCGTACGGCCGCTGTCCGAAGCGAGCAGCTTGTATCTCATTCTCGGGGTATCCAATTCCCAGAATGCCCTGCGGTGAGCTGCTCATATAGCCAATTCCAAACTGAAAATTATCAATTCCAATTTCGTCGAACTGAAATGTATCCGTAGCGTAGTCGCCGTGTGCACTGGATCCGTCCACATAAGATATGTTGAATTGGCTGTTCAAATATCGGTACGTCGACGATGAATTCGCTGTATATATTCCCGATATATTGCAAATCTTGTTGGAAGATTTGCATAATGATGAACTCGGTGTGTTTACCCATAGATCACTGCTGCCCGTATCAAGATGAAGCCGTAGGTCTTGGGGTGGTGTGCCGAGCGAGGCATTGAAGAAATATAGAGTTTTCTAAATAATTGTCGTAAGAATTTATGACCTCATCACAGAATATGTAACTGACCAGATTGCGAAGGTCTGTCTGAACAGTTCCTCTGCGCTTCACGATTCGTTGCCTGTCGTGCGCGACGGGGTCCCGAATGTTGCGACGCTGAAGCGATAGTTGAACGACGCGCCGATCGCTGTTTGGTGGGCTTCTGGCCAACATTCCATTGGCTTGCCATTCTAATAGACAGAAAAGCGTGACCAAGGTAGTGTGCCAATACATCTTGGACCAGAATGCTTTCACCCGGACCACTGTGGTCGGTCCACGCTTGACCTCAAACTAAACCTCACGATGTGGACGTGGGTTTTGGTCTAGTATAATTTCGGGAGTGGTATTGGGGCTTGGTAACTCGAAAACAGTCGAAACGCTTTTGCGCATTCAATGTCAGACCCAATCCGAGTATGAGACTCGCAAAGTTCACAAGGGCTGTGGCAGCTTGGTAAGTGGAGAGAAGCATCAAGCGGCGAAGGTCGGGTAAGCCAAGCGAGTTGAGTAATGTGAAACCAGAAGGGTCGATAATCAACGAACTTTGGCAAAAAAGAAGCTCTTATAAGAACAAGATCCCCTTGTGATCGTAGGTGCTGCTGTTGTGGTAAGGACGGAACGCTGCGGAGACGGTGAGGCTCGGCTTCGAGGACAAGGACCCGGCACTTCGGCTTTGAGGCGCAAGGTTCCCGGAGAAGCTTTGACAGTGTTGTCTTTAAGACGAAGCTGTGCAGTTTTTCCGTTGGCCCCCCTGCACCGATGAGGGACCGTAAAAGTCAAACGTTTCTGTCCAGGAGCAATGCGCGAGGCATGAGTCGATTCTTAAGCACCAACCAGCACCGCTCAGCTTGGAGTGGAAGGTCGCATCCAGGGCCGCCAGTGCCACCTTCGCCAGTGCGACACTAGGTCTTTTAATAGGTCGTTCCCGATATAGCCACCGGAGAAGGATGGGATCAGGCTTTAACTTTTGAGGCGCGCATGCACAAGACACCCCAGCCACCAAGGATGTCGCTGCAAGCAAGTTTCTCTTTCAGGAATAAAACGGTGAGCCAAGTTGAGCCGCAACCGCCCATTGCTCGATCGTAGCTGGAGCTGGATGCTGCGGGACTAGGGTCGGGACGAAACCAAGCCTCTGACGCGCGGCCGGAGCGATGTCTGGGGCGGGTTTTGGCGGTGGAGACAGCCCTCCGAGTTACAGGGAAGGAAAGCGGCTGGCCGTGTGCGGATTGACCGATTTGCTAGAAATAGAGTTGCTATTCTACGCGATGACATCCTTTGATTGGGCAGCTTGTAGTTGACTCGGCTCTTTGAGGGTCCGCTGGCCCTCGTTACCGCCGCCGATGGTAGGGAGCTTGTGCAATCTCGCCCGCGAACAACCTCCACTGACTGCTCCTGTACGGCCCACGGGTCCCTTCCAGACGGCGTGTGTCAACGAATAGGTTCATGAAAATCACTTCAGAGCGCACACGGTTCCTGCTTGTTATACACGGCCATGAAAAAGAGCCACACCCAGCCAAATGCCAACAAGTCCCTTCATCTTCCAACAACACGATGGACAGATTGTACGTGTGTATATAGTCATCGCTCGGATGATGCCAACTATTTCAGGCTACACCATTGCATCACGACGGACGACTCATTCAGGCACGTCTCGCTGGCGTCTCAAGAACCAGCCCCGCTGCGGGACGAAACAGGGCGCCAGTTCTCTGCGCCTGAACCAGGGACCATCGGGGAGTTTGGCAATGCCGCGTCTGCATTTATTTAAAAAAAAAAAAAAAA
>JARJRE010000540.1:0-22848 GCA_030783385.1 Akanthomyces dipterigenus | reverse complement strand
TTTTTTTTTATTTTAATTTTTTTTTTTTTTAAAAAAAAAAAAAAAAAAAAAAAAAAAAAAAAAACGGCGGTGAGATTTTCAACCTCGAAATACTCGCAAGCCATCTTGCATTGATGCCAAGAGTCAGGCCAACCTTGCGTTATGCTGTTCCACATGTGCAGTAAGCCAAAGTTGTTAGGGCTAGATCTACCTGCCTACTGCGCGAGCTGCCAGATGACTACGAAGTAAATATGTACTTGGTAAAGGCATCTCGAGCTTCTCAAGCGTCACCGGCAAATTGCGAAAACCCTTGACTGCGATTATAGATGGCAGTAAAGGGGAGCAATATGGCCAATGTAATTTACGTCTTGCTTTCCTCTGATTTCTTGTCCCACAGCAAGCGGAAGTGGTTCTGCCTAAATAGTCTGGTGTGCGCTGCCTGGCAAGTCTTTTTAGGCAGACGGCATTTCAACTGCGCCAGTCGTCCGGTGTTCAGCCCACGTAGATACGCCCAATACGGCAGCAAAATTAATTCAGCTGCCTACCATGTGGCGTTTCGTTTCGCTGGCCCTCAGCCGCAATGCACAGATCCCAACGTATAGTTGATGGGGGGGATACTTTGCTTACGCACGACGCTCCATCACATATAAGCTGGTATGCGCCGGCGCACCTGGATTGTCAGGCTGCATCGACACAGGATCTGACGATTCAGCGTGGATATATTGAATTGTAAAGACAATGGACTACGAAATAATCGCAAACATGAACCGCTGGTGAGTGCTGAACCGGTCGTGCCCCGAAAGACACTGCTCTGCCTTCGTCTGACCCCCGCGCCTGTCTGTTTAGCCCCTCCTACGCCGTGAGCGAACCTGCAATCTCGTGAGTAGTATCTTGACGCACAACTAATAACATGTGCTAGAGCTTCTTTGGCGCCATGGGGTGCGCCTTCGCCATCGTCCTCGCAACGTTTGGCGCGGCATACGGCACAGCCAAGCCCGCCGCGGGCATCTTCTCATCTGGCATCCTCCGTCCGGAGCGTCTCGTTCCCAATACGTATGCATCTTCCACCATCTCTCCTATGCTGCCATCTCTAGAAATCGTATTCTGGACAAATCACTGAGATGAATGGCAGGCTTTCTGCAGTCATGGCCCAGATATTATCCATTTATGGCTTAGTTTGTTGTGTCGTCATGATACCCAGCATCAACGAGAAGATGGCCCTCCACACAGCCTTTTTACAGCTCGGTGGAGGCATCGCCGTCGGTCTTTGTGCTTTGGCGGCTGGCTTCTCCATTGGCATCGTTGGCGATGCCGGAGGTAAGCTCTCCATGTTTCCAGACCAATGTGGTATGTGATGAGTCGCTGACCAAGTCCCAAGTCCGTGCCAGCTCCCAACAGCCTCGTTTGTACATGGGAATGGTCCTCATCCTCATCTTCTCCGAAGTTCTAGGATTATATGGTTTTGTCATTTCGCTCTTGATGATTACAAAGTCAAAGTCTGATGTTACCAAGTGCCTTTATTAGTTCCACCTTTAGGTAGGAGGGGCGCCTTTGAGATGGCGTATCCCTCGCTTTGGCTATAAGCAATGCTGCTTGCATAAATAAATAAAAAATCACATTAGTGCTGTACACGTTGAAGGGTGTTTCAACCGCCATAGCTCCGTATATGACGCATTAGTTTCGCGCACTACTCGCACTCTCACACCACCCACTCGTCGCTTTCACCTTCTGCAATAAACGGCTCGTCGATCTGCTTGATTGCAAAATCGCTGCAAAGAATGCTGCGAAAACATGTTAGATTTAACTGGTTTACACAAAAATTTGTGAATGGACTTACCACGCCGAGGCGACCAGGGAATCCAACTCTGCGACGACGGACTCTCTCTTAGCGCCACTCACAAGGCCTTTGTGGATTTGCAGCTGCAGCTCCTTGATCCGTCCCGATTTGCCCACGCCGGCCTGTTCCAGGACCTTGCGGCCCATGCAATCAGAGTGGAAGGCATGCTGGCAGGGAAAGACGAAAAACTGCCTGCTGAGCAGCGGCAGGCCACACACGTAGCATTTTTCGCCAGGCTCTACAATGGCATAGCGATGGTCGAGCGCCGCAATGTCCATCTTGATGTTGGCTGCAGTCTGCGATGATTCGTCCATCTCTTTCTTGAGATCGTCGATACTGCGGCTGTAGTCCTCCAGCGCCTCGCAAATCTCCTCTCGAAAGTCGTCAATCACTACAAAGTCCGGAAAGAACGGGATCAAATCTTCAATCTTGAGTAGCTCACAGCGCCGCAAGAAGTCGATAGCAGATTTGATACCGTCTGACTGAGAAATGACCTTCCGTGCGACAGCAAGCCACAGTCTTTTTCGGAGCTGCGGGTTCTGAATTGGCCGGTCGGCAATTACAGCGGCAAGCTCTACTTCACTGTGTGAGAGGGCCAAGTCCACTGCCTGCAGGTACTGGCCCATGCTGGTGTAGATATGTACGCAGGAAAGTGTGCGGTGGTGCTGAATGCATTGACGCAATGCAAAGTCCGGGTCGTAGCGCGGCTCGTCCCCCTGCGCTTGAAGATATGACAGTAAACCAGACTCGTCTTTGGACGGACTGGAAGCATATATGGAAACAAGTGTGTTGTGGATAGCAGAGTCTTTTGAGTTGAGCTGGTGGATAGCATAGTTGAGATACCGGATTGCCTGATTTTTCGCGTTCGTTTCGTTGGGATTTGAACGACTGTACTCCAGCAGCGCTGGTATGAGACTTCTAGGTTTGAGATCTGCGTGTCGCATCAAAATCTCAACCGTCTCCTGGGCCGCATGCGTCATGAGAACAGTGCTATAACGGTAAAAAGCTTCTGGGTCCGTTTGTCTCTTCAGGACGTCCAGTACCTTTGCCCAGTTTTCGCGCTGTACCCAATACGAGAGCACATATTGGTAGTCATTGATCGAGTTGGCGTAGAATAATAGTTCTTCTTCTCGTCCGTGGCTGCTGATGACATCATAGACTGTCCTCTTATCCAGATCGTTCTTGTAGCGCACGGCGAATTCTTGAAAGTCTTTTCTCACCCTTTGAAGGAGCTTCTGAGATTCTGTGGCGTTTAGGGACTCGGACAATTCTGCACGCGTGCCGATAGTGTCGTCTAGTGAGTTGAGCTTGGCCATGAAGATCTCAATGAGCCAGCTGGCGATCATCATTCTTTGCATAGTTGCCGATCGCTTGGTCGCAGCCAGCTTTGTGAGAAGAAAACTGCGCAGTGCATCGTGCTGGTTGTTGTCAATCATGCGAAGCGCCACATCCTCAAAAGGCTTGTTGCTATTCCCGTACAAAGCTGCTGCCTCTTTCCAGCTTCCTTTTTTAGCCATGTAATCGCCGTAAGCCGCAGCGACAGTCTCTTTCTGATCCTGCCCACGGGCTTGCTGAAGCGCCGCTTCGAAGTGTTGCGAATCCATCAAGATCTGCCAGATGTTGCGGTCTTCGTCATTGGGCACAATTTCGAACACCTCTTGGCCCGTGAAGAGCCAAAATGTGTGCTTTTGCATGTCGACTGCAAATCCGATTGCTCTTGGGCCACCCCTGAGAACATCATGTTCAGATGTTGTTTGGCCTGTGAGGCGGTTGATAGTCACAACTCGTCCTCCTAGTAAGCAGATAATATGCCACTGTGTCAGGGCCATGGCATCGATATTGTCCGGACCAGCCTTCTTTTTTCCCGATGCGTCCGATACGATCTGAGTACGGGAAAGCGTGGTCGATTCTGCAAAGACCTTGGAGCCAAGCGTTGGCTCCGCAGGTGACTGCAGTAGCGTCCCGTGGAAGATGCCTTGCGATGATAACCAGGCATATGCTTTTTCTTGCTGCCCATCTTGGTAAGGTTCTGTCTCTCGCGGATCAGGTGAAACAGCCAACGAGGAATGCGCCGCCGCCGAGGTGCGTGAGATCTCATGAATAATCGGGTGCTCTGATTCAAAGAGCCGCGAGTATACAGAACCACTGCCATCGTTGCCAGTTCCCGTCTTGCCGACAAGATGAAACAGCCGGCTTTGTGTAGCGATGACGACTCTGCGCAAGTCAGATCGTCCGTCCAGATTATCAACCCAGAGACCCGTAATCGGTCCATCTGGAAGTTTGTGGAGGCTCTTTAGATGTTTGACTTCTTTCTTGTAGAACTCTTTAGAGACTTCTATAAACGCTTCGTATATGTTGCCGTCGGATGCGCCTATAAGAATCTCTCGGGTAGATGCAGTGGGCAGGGCAGGATTCCATGCCACGCTTTCGATCGGAACGCCTCGAAGTTTTCCCAGTGGCCGAGGCTGCCGTGACTGTGAGTGCAGATAGTAATTTTCGCCGAGAGAGGTACATATAACTAGATGCGACGCTGTGGGGTCGAGGAACATGCGGCGAATCACGCCGACTTCCGATGTCTTCTTGGGGAGGTCGATATCTGCTCAGGATGGGTTAGAACGCGGTGGACAGGGCGACCCGCGATCGCGTGCAGGTACACACCATCAATATCCTCTGGTCTGTTGAGGTCGATGCGCAATATTCGTCCGTTAGACAGAGCCAGAATCATAACATCGTTGGCCACTTGGGCGGCGACAAAATCGGCGGTTACTGAGAAGCCGAGCTGCGCCGCCTCCACGGTGAAGATGGGCAGATCATGGCCGTTGGCCTGCAGCTCGTTGGCTGGGTTAAATCCATCTGTAAGATCGAAAGCCATAGCTACATTTGCATCCGCATAATCGAAGCGCGAAGGCTTGCGTAGGCAATTGTGGCGACAACAGCTGCAGCAGTTGGCATACGCGCGCTTCGAAGCTGCAAGCTACGACGTTATGACGCTGTGCACCTACTCCAGCTACCTGGGCAGCCCCACCCAACAGGACCCCCGATGGCGAGGTATTGATAGTTATAATTAGCAGTCTGACAAGTATGGTCAGCATTGGGTCGCGTGGCCAAATGGCAAGGCGTCTGGCTACGAACCAGAAGATTGTGGGTTCGATCCCCACCGTGACCTTTCTTTTTGCCGCACATCACGAATATGCGGCTTTTAAATCTATCTGGTCCAGCCAGAAGCTATCAAGCCTCAATAAGAAGCGATGTCATCACTAAATCGCATTGGTCGCGTGGCCAAATGGCAAGGCGTCTGGCTACGAACCAGAAGATTGTGGGTTCGATCCCCACCGTGACCTATTCTTTTTGCAGTGCTCAGCAATTTGCTCATACCAGGAAGCAAGCGGACGATTATTTTTCTCGTGTT
The DNA here is from genome assembly GCA_030783385.1 of Akanthomyces dipterigenus. NCBI lineage: Eukaryota > Fungi > Ascomycota > Sordariomycetes > Hypocreales > Cordycipitaceae > Akanthomyces > Akanthomyces dipterigenus. The sequence continues at coordinate 17,623 of JARJRE010000540.1, read as the reverse complement.
TGATTCATCCTCTCTCCTATAAGACTGCGTCTTCAGCGCATCAGCAAATACTGTTTTATCAAGCTCTGGAAGCTCTTTGTAGCGCTTCCCTATATAAACGGCGTGTCAATGCGCTACTATTCCCCTGCGCCGTGTCGGTAGTCCAAAAGGCGTCGCGTAGCCGAGTCCCGGAAGAGAGAGGGGCTGCAAGTACTGGAAAAAACACCACCACGCAGCTGTCTTGAAATTGACACTTAGACAGACGAAAAGTCTGCCACACATGTCACTATCTGACAGCAAGCCCATAGCGGCTTATTTGGGGCCCATTGCGTCGTATTCTCAGCAGGTATGGCTTTCATGAAACGATAAAGCTTGACGTGCGGGGTACTAATGCCATGCAGGCAGCGCTGCAAGCCTTTTCAGAAGATGTATGGTACCTAAAGCCCGTCACTACAATTGATGGTAAGTGCTAAGTATGGTCAAGTCTGCAGTGCATTGTGACAAAAAGGACTTTTGCAAGTCTGACAACCATGGCCAGATGTTTGCGATGCAACTCAAGACAAGCATGCTGTCCTCGGCGTCGTGCCCATTGAAAACTCGACCAACGGGTCTGTCGTCTTTACGCTAGACGATCTGGCCGATAGAGATGGACGTTACAAGGATATCTACGTCAATGGCGAGATTTATGTCGATGTTCACCACCAGTTACTGGGCCATAAAAACGACAATGCGACAGCGACTTCTGGTCACGGCGCAAGTGGCACATCCACGCCAACGGCAGCGGACCCAACGCCCTCGAAGCCCAAGAGCAGGCCATTGGAGAATCTTGACCATATCAAGAAGCTGTACTCGCACCCGCAAGCTTTTGGTCAATGTACCAAGTTTATCTCGACGTACCTCAAGAACGCGGAAAAGTTTGATGTCAGCTCTACCAGCAAGGCCGCAGAGCTGGTGTCCGCGGACACGAGCGGTGCATCGGCTGCCATATCCAGCAAGCTCGCCGGCCAGTTGTATAAGCTCGATACCTTGGCCGCGTCCATCGAGGACCGCGACGACAACACGACGCGCTTCCTCATCATCGGGACGCAGCCCGCGCTGCCCCAGTACTACCCCCTTAGGCAGGATCCGGCGAAGAGGACCGGCACCAAGTCTCTTGTCACGTTTACGGTGCCACACAAGTGCCCCGGTGCGCTAGCTGATATCCTCGGCTGCTTCCGGGAGTTCCAGCTGGACTTGACCAGCATCAACAGCCGTCCCAGTCTTCTGGGACCTTTCCAGTACATCATATTTGTGGAGTTTGAAGGCCACAGGCTCGATGACCCGGATGGACGAGTGAACAGCGCGCTGGAAAAGATTGAAAAGATGGCACAGAAGTTAAGGTGGTTGGGAAGCTGGTACACCTATCGGTGAACTATCGGAAGTGTACGGCGGGCGGGAGATGAGGGTGATGCAAAGATCTATAGGCTGAGAACCGAAATAGACATGATAGTTGCCTGCGCTATGCGCACAGGGTCCATCTCAGTTGTGGCAGCCACGCAGATTGCTTAAGGCGGCGACGAGCCGGCTGTTGCAGAATTTTAGATCGTAAATCATGTTGTCAAAGGCTTGAAGGGGCTGATGGCTTGTCCCAGTTTATTTTCGTCGGCGAAGACAGTCGCGCAAATACATATGTCCATAGAGGGGACCCGTCTACACACATATGTACTCGTTGTACAACAATTTCCCCGCCTTTTGCATCAATATAGAAGCAAATAACCCCGCAAAATGCAGATATTAAATTACAGAGTAACACTAAAACACTTGTCCCCGCCGATTCCGTCTCCGGCATTGGTCGAGGTGTGCCAGTTCGCCCGTTGCTATGCACAGATGTTTACCAAAGCCAATGCACCGACACTTACTATATATGCGGTATTTACGGACTACCAATTACTCCAGCCTCGGTATCGAGAAAATCTCGAGCGGTTGTATGATCTTGCATGACGAGTTTGCAAATACTTAAAGTTCGCATCGCACACTGATCGTAGTCGTTCCATTGCCCATTCATACTAGGGACTTTCGCACAACAAGGCGTGTCGTTACTTTTCACAATGCGCATTACATACACATTCATGGCGCTTTTCGCTTCGTCGGCAGTGGCTGCACCCATGCCTCGGGCGTCTAGCGCTGCTGCCGTCTGTTTCGATGATTTGGATTGTGTTTTTTTCGTAAGTGAAACTGATAGCATCCTCTGAACACATGCGTTTCTTTACCCCGCAGCTGCAGAATATGTCCTGTTCAGAGAAGCAATATAAAGGGACCATGAGCATCAAGAATACGGGCCCGTTAACATGAAATGCAGGGAGGGGGCGGAAAATGTGTCAGGAATACCGCGAAGCCAATTTTAGGGGGCATCCTTGGGTAAGTCAACGTTGATCCTTTTTTGCAACTACATATTGAGCGAGATTACTGTAACTAACAATTGAGGAGTACTTGTGTGAAAAAATAATTTTTGGCTTTACCGGAATCAGTGCTATTCGATCAGTGGTACATGTAACAATGCTTTGAGGGCCTGGATGTTGAGCTACAAATTCTTCACTCAGAACTCTTCCATAACAATTTGAAGTTCGGTGGATATCGTGCTTCGCCGCAGATTACCGAAATTCACTGTATGTGTATGTGGTGGCGTATTGCTGTGATTACAATTCTTGAATTCTGTAAGCCCCCGAACGTGGACGAACCAGATTGGCGGCGGTAAGGCACCTCTCGCGCAGATCGCTGGCCAAGTAATACCAGCCCAGTTCGAAGGTAGGCACACTGCACGAATATAAGTTGAAGCGCGCTGTCGTTGTCGGGGAGGTTCCCTGGGTGGATTGCAATATTGCTGATGGTCAACTTGTGACGAATCAGATGCCACGAGTCTCATGTTCTACTCGGCAGGGTCTACCCTTGGATAGGGCCAATCTCGCCTCAAACAAAGTATGACTGTGGCAGTCGAAGGACATTCCATCATAATTGCATTTAATATTGGCGCAAAGCAGAATCTTTGCTCATTGGTGTACACTGCAGGGTAACTAAATGAGAATGGACTATCCCTGTAGTGGTGGGCAACAATCTCGCCATGGAGGAGCACAGCGAGATAGATATCCAACATAAACTTTTATTGTCCCCATAGATCAGAAGATACTTGTGATTGTTGTATTCTACATATTTTTATAGCTATTCTCGATAGAACAGTGGTTTTACTGTTGAACAAAAAAAGTACTTTCTGTTAGTATGTAGTATGTGGGCTCTGCGAATACGCTAGCTGGCCTCGGCGCTACGGTGGCCGTGACACTCACTGTGGTGGCTGCGTGACAAGCTGCTCTGGGCTACCAAGGGCAAGTGGGTGACGGGGAAAGACGCGCCTCATTAGGTGAAACGCAAATTGAAGTAACTACGATCAAGTTGAATAGTGACATGGACTTGATTGATGTGGTTATTATCTACGCATTCCAGCCCTTTTTAAGAATACTCGATTTTGCTCATATTTTTGGAACTCTTCTTATTTCTCCTGTCACTTTGTTTTGTTTGTAGCCCAACGCGCTCTTTCTTGAACGGCTAGTACCAGCTATTCAGATGTGTGAGCAGGTACGGAGTTCGGGCAAATCACGGACAACCCGTGGACTGCATTTTGCCTCGCCTTGCCCGCAGGGAGCGGCTGGCCCGAACCGAAAAGGGCGTCAGGGCGGCTAGGCGGACCGCAATGGCCTTCGACGTAACCTGATACTGAGCGCTGTGCCAAGTACAGTTACACGGGAGCGACATTTTCGACGCTTGTTCTTTTTTTTGAAAGTCTGTATGAATCCGGAGAGAGCGGTGCTCCGGCTCACGTGGTGGATTATTATCGAGGGGCCCAATGAGCGCGTTTGACAGTGCAGCTGAGGGTGGAGACACTACAGAAGCACGACGGGCGGAGCGAAACCTACCTACTACGTAATTACCTGCCACCAGTCGAGCGCATCTAACTGTGGGATTTGGAACGAGGGCACATGCCTATCTAGGACACTGAGTTCATGTTGTGTGCATATTCAGCTTATGTGGTACCAGTAGAACCAGGCGAAGCCCAAGGCCTGCAAGAGAACCAGCCTCCGCTGAGAAGCGCTTCCAGACAGCCTGGTACATTGTACGCCTCCCGCGGCCAAGTTTTCCCGGAAAAATACTGGCGGGCAGATTTGGAGAAATGACTGTCACGGCCGCCCGCCTGATTGACGGGCAAACAGCGGCCTATCACAGAGGCCGGCTGATTGCACGGGGTCGTCAGCGTGGGACGAGGGCACTACTGATTGCAAGTGCCTCGGAGGGGCGATTGACCGCAATAAAGAGGTTCGTTGTTCAACAAGAGGGCAAAAGCTTCCGGGGTAATATTGGAAGCACTCACACTCTGGCCGGGCTTGGGGGCGTGCTGGCGAGTCTTGTTGGTGCGCTGGCTCGCTGACAGGCTGGCTGGTGGGCGCGCTAGACCGGAAGCTCCTTGGGTTAGTTTAGTAGCAACTTGGCACGCGAATCAACACCACAACCATACGCCACCAGACTCAATGCAAGTAGGTGGTCAGCGCGCCCGCCGACGGCCCAGCACATCAAGTTGGCAATTTCAAGTTGAATCTGCAGCCAAACGGCGTAGCTGCTGGCTGGCCGAGCTAGGTGCCTAGGTCACTAGGTGCCTACCGTACCCCTCAGTGCTACCCAGGAAGGCCCCCGGTACTTTGTTCCGGGCGCACGCTGGCTCGTTTCTACTAAGCCCGCTAGCGCCCTCGAGGCGTAGCCCGCACGCAGCTTCGGACGGCACGATCTTCTGGGCAGCCAACCGCCAGATCCTTGAAAAACGCCCGGGTGCCCCGCCACGTCGCAGTTCGTTTTCTTGTCGACATGTCTCGCCTCTTATTTCCTATATTCTGTGGCTCTTATTCGCCTGTAATGCTGCCCTTGTCCCATTTCCCTATTTTATGTGCCCTCGAATAGCCTCGCCAACTCCAATGCAAACATTTGGTCCACTGGCCCCAAGCTAAATAGTCGACGTCTCTCAAGCACCCTCGCCTCTCGGCCGATTTTCACGCTCCAAGCCTGCGCGCAGGCGTTTCTTCCAATCAGTCGCCGCATCACGCTTCGAATCGCGCATTTCTTGCGATAACAGTCCTGTCATTTTTACCTGCTCCCGACAGCTTCCTCTTACACCTGCAACAAGTGTTGGCTTGACCGTTTCCTAGCACCCCACCTGGACCCAGCAATCTTATTTACCGGCGCAAAGTCTCGGATCGGAGTGTCCAGCGGTGATTGATTTGCACCTGCAGCGATCGGAAAAAATATTTGCCGCCCACTCACCGAATTTCAAAATGGCACAGCTTCCCTCGTACCAAGAAACCGACCCGGCGGGCCTGGAGAAGAAGATTGCTAGTGGTGAGGATGGCTACGCATCTGATGATCTCGGCTTCATCCATAGCGGCGAAGACATTCTCGGTATGCAGGACATGGACCCGGCGCTGAATAAGAAGATGCATCTCGTCAACAATGTGAGTCGCTAGTTCTATTGGGTGACATTGTGACCATTCTGCACTCTGGTGCGCTCGGCAGGCAATTTACCATACAACCAAGCAAAAAGGCGAACAAGAAGTCTGACCTTGTTGAATAGGCAATTGATGAGATCGGATGGACCAACTACCACCTCAAGTTGTTCTTCCTCAATGGCTTTGGTTACTGTGTCGATTCCATGATTCTACTGTTTCAGTCGGTCATTTCAGGTCCCGCCTACAAAGAATTTGGCTCCCATGGCTACAAGAACGCTCTTACCATCGCCGTCTACGCCGGCATGTTCACTGGTGCCATTTTCTGGGGATTCAGCGCTGATGTCATTGGCCGAAAATATGCCTTCAACATCTCCCTCTTCATTTGCTCCGTTGCATGCATCGTCGCCGGTGCAATGCCCAGCTGGGCGAGCCTGGCCTTTTTCATTGCCCTTCTTGGTTTTGGCGGCGGAGGTAACCTGGTCATGGACACAACTGTATTTCTTGAGTACCTCCCTGGTAACAAGCAGTGGCTCGTCACCTTCATGGCTGCCTGGTGGGGATTTGGGCAGGCCATCTGCGGCTTCATTGCCTGGGGATTCCTTGTACCAGACAAGTGGAACTGTGCGGAAGAATCTCCTTGCCACAAGGCCGACAACTGGGGCTGGCGATATGCCATGTTCACTGGCGGCGCTCTGGTCTTTGTCATGTCCGTCATGCGCATCTTCGTTATCCGCCTCAAGGAAACGCCGAAATATCTCCTCGGCTCCGGTGAGGACGCGCTCTTGGTCGAAAACATACAAGCCATGGCCAGAAAGTATAACCGCCCCTGCTCGCTTACTCTGCAGAGACTTGAAGCTTGCGGCTCTATTCGGAACTCTCACAGCAAGAGCAGATTCTCTCTTGGGGAAACGCTAGTCCACTTCCGCGGCCTGTTTTGCACAAAGAAGATTGGCCTTTCTACGAGCCTGATCTGGCTCTCTTGGATGCTGATTGGTCTTGCATACCCCCTTTTCTATGTCTTCTTACCGTAAGTAGTAGTGATTCTCAGACCAAACGTTAAAAATGGCGCTGACTTTGCACATAGCACCTACCTCAAGAACCGAAGCGGCGAATTCCAGCGATCCATCTTTGAAACCTGGCGTAATTATGCGCTCACCAACGTTTGCGGCATTCCAGGCCCCATTATTGCTGGCCTCATGTGTAACACGCGCATATTTGGCCGCAGATATACCATGGTTGTTGGATCGCTGCTGACGATGGCTTTCTTCTTTGCTTATACTGCCGTCAAGACCTCTGTCCAGGATCTTGCATTCTCGTGCATCATTGCCTGTGTTCTCAACATCTACTACGGCACCCTGTATGCTTATACCCCCGAGGTTCTTCCTAGCGCGCATCGCGGTACTGGCAATGGTATCGCCGTCGCCCTCAACCGTATAATGGGTATCATTTCCGCGGTCATTGGTTCTGCGGCAGATACATCCACTTCGGCACCACTGTATGTCTGTGCTGGAATTTTCATTGTCACGGCTGTCATATCTGCCATCTTTCCATTTGAGCCTTATGGGAAGAGAAGCTCGTAGTCGGATGCAGCGAAACGGCGTTTGGTGCGATTCTTTTTTTATGGCTGTATGCATATGATAGCATTGGCGAGCCTTGGGAGTTTGGTTAGCAAGGCACTATAGCCCTGTAGTTTTAGCAAGTATCAGCACAAAATTATCTTTCTTTTGAATCAGGAATTGAAACGCAATTGTACACGTACCTAGGAATTATCTGGATCCCATGTGCATGACTTGTTGTCGATGTGTAGGTAACTTCTTGCGTTTGGCTTGGCTGACTAAGAGGGTGATGGTAAGTGGCGACAATCAGGGCACATGCCAACCGCGATCGTACAAAGCTATCCGCCGATGCACCGAGTAGATTGGCCGATTACGCAAACTTCGATTTTCGGGGAGATTTATCGGCCAAGAAAGGATGGGTCTCGTGGCGGGACACAATGCGCTGCGGGCTTGTCGCATGTGCTATCCGCCACCTGGCACCAAAGTCTTGCACGTCGTCTCATTCTCGTCACAGCGCGATAACGGTGCGCCCCCCGGCAGCTCAGCAGATCAGACGGAGTCCAAAATCCACAGTGACGAAAAGGAGAACGAGACAAATGCCGATCAGCAGGCGGAACTGGGCCCACTGGCGCGTCGCCTGCAAGAGGCTACAGAAGAAGCACTTTTCACTGGCGGAAGAGCGGGACGGCAAGCAGTGGAAGACGCAGGGTTCTCAGCAGAGCTCAAAGAGAAGCTCATGAGTAAAGTTGCAGAAGCCAAGTTCCAAACCGACTTCGCCGGTGCGCTGGCGAAAGCTGGCGTCACATCAAAGGGCGACAAGACACCCGGCACATCCTTTGGCGCTCATCAGGCGTGGGCTGGGGAAGAGCGGACTGAGGATGCGGTACTGCGGATGCTGGATGACGCAAAGAAGCCACTGAAACCAGAGTTGCGAGGAAATGCCATAGACACACGGCTGAAGCGTAAATCAGTGCTTAGCCCTGGTCAAAGAGCAGCTTCGGCGCGAGATAAAGCATCTGCATACTCGGGGATGGGCATGAAGGAAAGCCACGGGCTTAGCAACAAGGAAAGAGAAGAGCTGAAGAAGCAATTTCGAGAACGGTTCCAGCCTGAGGGTCGAATTGGACCGGTCTCCATTTCTGCCATTGCATCAATGGCCAACGAGCGGATAGAGAATGCCATTGCCCGCGGCCAGTTTCAGAACATCCCGCGGGGCAAAGGGGTTGAGAGCGACTCGGGGGTAAAAAATCCCTTTGTCGACACAACAGAATATCTCATGAATCGACTGATTCAGCGTCAGGACCTGGTACCTCCGTGGATCGAGAAGCAGCAAGAACTGGTGCGAGAGGCGAACACTTTTCGTGCACGACTGCGAAGCGACTGGAAACGGCACGCGGCGAGGATGATAGCGGCAAAGGGAGGGTCCATGCTGGGACAAATGCAGCGGGCTGAGCTGTATGCGGCGGCGGAAAGGGTGCACAACCCGCGCCAGCGTGTCTCTGACCAAATTGCCGTGTCATCTGCAGTGACGGACGACCCGGTCATGTCGAGACAGCTGGAGCAGGTCGGGGAGCTCGAGGAGATGGCCACGAAGGCATTGGACAGGGAGGCTGTCTCTGCGGGCCAGTCGCTGGCGCCGGAACCTGGACCTGGACGACTTCCGCGACCGTTTCGAGACCTGGACTGGGAAAGGGCGGAGGAGAAGTATATGACGCTGGCTATTGACCGCCTCAACAGCCTGACGCGCAGCTACAACCTCATGGCGCCAGACCTGGCCAAGAAGCCGTATTTCTCCGTTGCACGGGAGCTGGCCGTGTGCTTCTCGACGGTGGCGCCACTGCTGGCAAACGAGATCAAGGACCGGGCGACGAGGGCACCGCCATCGCGACTCGGAAGCGGAGGCCAGATGGCTAGTGGCGGCCATGTGATGGCAAATTTTGTGGGCAAGGATGGTGTAAAGATTCATGTGGAGGGAAACGAGAAGGTGTCTGGGCTAAAGGAGTGGTGGAGAGACTTTTGGAAGAAGTAGGCGGAGGCATCATCGTCCAAGATTCTGACAATAGTTTTGTAAGTTAAAGCGCTCGGCATTCTGCCCTTGTACGCCACTCCGCCGTGATAGATGCCCACAAGGAATCGCCGAACATGTCAAGAGCTCATGCCCAATGCCGCTTTATACTGTGACGTAAACAGCCTGGGGAATTCGAGGCCGACCCGGCACAGCATGGCGGCCCTTGTGGTCCCGGCTATTGAACCCTCGTCCCAATGAGCGCGATTACATTAACAACATTAGATAAAGCCAGCATGTGAATGGAGCAACGGCGGAACCACCACGATGGCAATCAAATATTGAGAAGCCACAGTACGGCAGCGTAGCTGCAAGACTTCCACTTCTAGAAACCCAAGGTGGATCAATGTGCATTGTCTGAGCCCCAGATCTCGGCGAGGGCTGCCTTGCCGGCCAGCCCTTTCAGCCGCAACTGTGCTTTAAAAAGGCAGGTCCCGGCGAGAGGGGAATGAATAGAGGCTAGCGCCGGCGAAGAAATACCATAAAAGGGCATTTTGGAGAGTGAGCCTTCTCCACTCGCAGTGCGAAAACAGCCGTTTCCTTACAACGATGCAGAAGACGGGAAGCAAAACCCTGGCGGCGTTGCATGCTGTTTCTGATTGGAATTTACCCCAGACGGCAGCTAAATCTAAACTGGAGCGATTTGACTCTTTGGAGTTTTTGCGGGTGAGATCCTGGGGTAGGCGACAGCAACGACGACGACATGCTTCCACTTGTCTGGCTCTCTGCACTGAGCTTGCCCTCAGGCTGCTCCGGGCCACTAGAATGCCCTGGGAGTGAAAATTTTTCTCTGGCCGAGGTACAGCACCACTAAAATTGACCGAGGAGCTCTTCGCGCCGTGGGCGTGAATTGATAACACTGCATAGGTAGATAGGTAGGCCCAATTTATAATGCCTGGCTACTTTTGTAGATACTGGTTATCTAGAAGTTCTGCCAAACTTTACGAGTGACGCTTTACACAGACGCCGTCGAACCAAGGATTGGGCCAAGCCGAATTTTCAAGGCGCCGCCGTCTTCTTTTTGACACCGTCGTCACTGCACCTGGCGCATATGAGAAGCCGCCGGCAATTGAACTCGTGAACAGCGCATGCTGAAGCGTGCTTGTTGTGTGCGCCGTGGGCAAGCCTTGCCTGTGTGGAGGCAGGCTTGTGCATGGTGGCGGCGCCCGCAAACTTTTTGGGGGTGACTTTGGAGGGACGCCCAGAGGAGGAACCACCTGGTATTGCCCGTGACGAACTTCTTCTGTGACTTGAAAGGCATCGAGTGTTTGCATAACCTTGCCTCTTAGTGGTAAATAAATTGCACTTCGTAAAGTAGGTCCAAACTCTTTGCTCGCATGCCCTGTTGCCAAAATCACAGAACGCTGTGCCCGTTCACTTGGTGGAGGGCACGCCTCCCCCACATTGTAATGACTTGGCCCCCCCTAGCAAGCCGCTAGTCGTCGCCGCTTTCAAAGCATAGGGTCGCGAACGGCTGAAATTTCCTCTTGTGCTATTGGCGATCTTTCCTTCCTCCTTCTAAATCAAAGCCGCCGAGTGTGCATAGCGGAGAAAGCGATACATTCTCGCGTCTCGTCTTCGGCCTTGTTGCTGTGCGCTTCTCCCCCGCTTCAGCCTCCCCCTCTCGCTGCTATTCTCACCAGAGGGACCTGGGTATAAGAAGCCCGCTTGTGGGACTTCCGTTGGCTCGCAACCTTTTAGCATCAACTCATCGACTCGCTTTGTCCTTTTCTGGCTCTTCTTCTTCTCACTCTCCAAGACTCGCTTTTCACCTGTTGCTGGAGACCATTCTGCAGCCTAGCGGTTGAACCACGACTACGACTTGCTGACCGCACATGACAAGTTGAGGCCTTCACACTCGCCATGAGTTCTGAAAAGGACGTCGACGTGCACCCTGTTGAGGACGTTGCGGCGGAGCCTGTCCACGACGTGGCCATGAACAAGGAGAGTAAGCATGTGAACAGCCGCATCGTTGACGGCGCCCGCGCGGCGGCGGAAAAGGAGCGCAACATGACCCTCATGCAGGGCTTGCGCCTCTACCCCAAAGCAATCGCCTGGAGCGTGCTTATCTCGACCTGCATCGTCATGGAAGGCTACGATATTACTCTCGTCAATAACTTTTGTGAGTCGTGGTTTGCAAATGAAACTGTCGAATCCATGTGCTCTAACCGTGCTTCTTCTAGATGCTTTCCCTCAGTTCAACAGAAAGTACGGTGAGCTCGTTGACCCCGTCAAGGGCACATACGAAGTTCCAGCGCGCTGGCAAGCTGGACTGAGTAATGTAAGTCACTCGAACCTGCGATGAGGCTTGTCTTTGCCTTTGAAATCTGACTCGTATATACCACAGGGTGTCCAGGTTGGAGAAATCATCGGTCTCTTCATCAATGGCTTCGTCTCGGAGCGCTTCGGCTACCGTTGGACTGTCATGGGCTGTCTCGTCCTTGTTGCCGCCTTTACCACAATCTTCTTCACCGCACCAAACGTGAAAATTCTCCTTGTTGCCGAAATCCTCTGCGGTATTCCATGGGGCATCTTCCAGACCCTGACCATTACCTATGCCTCCGAGGTCTGTCCTGTTGCTCTACGCGGCTATCTCACCACCTACGTAAACTTTTGCTGGGGCCTCGGCCAGGAAATTGGTATCGGGGTCATTTTTTCGATGCTCAAGCGCGAAGATGAATGGGCCTACCGCATCCCCTACGCCTTACAGTGGATGTGGCCGCTCCCACTCATAATTGGCATTTATTTTGCGCCCGAGTCGCCTTGGTGGCTTGTTCGTCGCGGCAAAATGGAAGAGGCGAAACGCTCGCTTTTGCGACTCACAACCAAGAATGATGAAACCCAATTCGACGCCGACGAGACGATCTCCATGATAGTGCACACGACCGCGTTGGAAGAGAAGATGACAGCTGGCGCATCGTACTGGGATTGTTTCAAGGGAGTCGACCTTCGCCGTACCGAGATTGTCTGCATGGTCTGGGCCATTCAAAATCTGAGCGGCAACTCCTTCTCCAATTATTCGACCTACTTTTTGAAGCAGGCGGGCCTGACGGAGCATGATTCGTACTCGTTTGCCCTGGGCCAGTACGCTATCAACATGGTTGGCGTTTTTGGTGCCTGGGGCCTGATGACGATGGGCATTGGCCGCCGTTCTCTATACCTGTACGGTCTTTGCGGCCTGTGCAGTATGCTCTTCGTCCTAGGATTCCTCGGGCTCGTGCCTGAGGAGCATCGCAGACAGGGTGCGCTCGCCACTGGCGCCGTCATGGTCGTGTGGGCGCTCTTCTACCAGCTTACTGTCGGCACCGTGTGCTACTCATTGGTGGGTGAACTCTCCTCGCGCCGTCTTCAGATCAAGACTGTTGTTCTCGGCCGAAACCTATAGTAAGTGAAGATATCTTTTCCGACAGACAGGAAAATTGAATCTAACCGAGACTGTAGCAATATCGTCGCCATCATCAACAATGTTATCACACCGTATATGCTCAACCCGACGGCATGGAACTGGAAAAACTATGCTGGCTTCTTCTGGGGTGGCATCTGCTTCCTGTGCATCATCTACGTGTACTTCCGCTTACCGGAGCCGCGCGGCCGCACCTTTGCCGAGCTCGACGTACTGTTCGAAAAGGGTGTCAGTGCGCGCAAATTCGCATCAACAGAGGTTGATGTATTCCACGAGAATGTCCAGCAAGACGTGATTAACGCGTACGACGAGATGGATCGTGCCAAGGGACAATTTGTTTGAATAGATTGTTTAAGTGGTATTCGTTGGGATATTCGATTCGGAGAATGAGCGGACACCGGCTTGTAACTGGGAGGTTTTTTAATGATAGCGCACAGCATGTAAATATGATGAATTAGATATCACTTGGCTTTCGTTTGTGCTGTGAGCGTTCAAGTTCAGTAGCTCGTGGCTGCTCAGATTGATGGCGGCGTCGAACTTGGAGCAAAAACCGAGGTAAGCCCATGCCGCAGCCTCCGAGCATCGCCGTGAGCTCTCCGACGACCCACTGGAATGGGAAGACAAGGGCGCGCATTAGAGGGCGCTGCTGTGGGTACTTCTGTTTGGGGCAGGGGGACGGTACCTGTGACGGTTGGTCGCCGTTGAAGGAGTACTTTATTCGTAGCACGAGGTAGGTTTCTCTGCGCGATTTTGTCCCTGGCGAGAGTGCAGACATAGCATCATGGAACAATAAACAAGTAGCATAAGAATAAGCATCCCGAGTCTAAATCAAGGCAAGGGTAATCCATATCGCATGCGAATAAGCCCGCGCCGCTATCTGTGTCGTAATATCTGCCCTTGGCTGTAAGTAAGAAAAAGCGGCGCCTGCCGTCAGCCAGCTGGAGCTAGTTAGAACCCTTGGGCAAACGGATTGTCGTCTTGACGGAAAAGACAGTACGGATACCAAGAGGAGCTTCAAGTACGACGAATGGCGGCAGACCAGCTCAATTGAGTAAAACAAAGTCGTTTCCGTACCAGTATGGACCAGTACTTCGACACGGATGTAGTAGATCAACATCTAGGTATGGAGTGACTGGCGTGTTCGGCTTGCAAACCAACGGTACCTTAGTACCTTGCCTGGCAGGGGGCCCTGCCCAGTAAAACAGCTCACGCCATCGCCGTCAGTGAACTCATCCCGACCCACCCCCGATGTTTGGCTCGCTGCACGCCTGGCCGGAGCCCTTTTTATGAGCCCTTGCCTTTCCGCCCTGCTGGCATCTGACTGTCTCCATCAGCGCCAGTCTGCCTTTTTTCCCCAAACTTACGAGAAGCTCGCCCACACCCCTCATCTGCTGGAGCATAAGCCGACATTGTTCTTTTCCTTCACTGCCTCTGCAATCTTTACTCTGCATCACCTCGTTTGCGGTTGCACGCTCGATAAATCATCATGCTATCTACTCTCCGCAGCGCCACCCGCCAGGCTACTCAGCGCACAACCCTGGCTGTTGCAGCCAGCCGCGCCGCCGCCTCTACCTGGGCCAATGTCCCTCAAGGCCCTCCTGTGAGTGAATGGATGGGGATTGACACTTTGCGACTCAATTGAAGCTAATACGTGGCCGTTGCTTTCTTAGGATGTGAGTATCACTTGTGTTGGCGCCGCTCGCGGCGGCTTCGGGCTCGGCTGATCGGCCTTTGTTTGTTTGTCATGTGCTAACCATATACTATTTGCTTGTGCACTCAGGCCATTCTCGGTATGTCGCCTTTATCGCACGGCTCAGTTGAATCTCAATCGCTAATATGATGTTTCGCAGGTATCACCGAAGCTTTCAAGGCCGATAGCTTCGACAAGAAGATCAACCTCGGTTCGTTTGCCGTTCCCCGAAACCACACCACACACAGCCAACGATGAGCCAGCACAAGCTAACGTGCCGTCGCAGGTGTTGGTGCTTACCGCGATGACAAGGGAAAGCCTTATGTTCTGCCCTCCGTTCGCGAAGCCGAGCAGAAGGTCATTGACGAGAAGTTGAACAAGGAGTACGCCGGCATTACCGGTGTTCCCGAGCTTCCTCCCCTAGCTGCCAAGCTCGCCTACGGTGATAACTCGTCCGCCCTCGACCGTTTAGCCATCACCCAGTCCATCTCTGGAACCGGTGCCCTGCGCATTGGCGCCGACTTCCTTGCCCGTTTCTACCCTGGCGAGAAGAAGATTTACATTCCCACCCCGTCCTGGGCCAACCACAAGGCCGTCTTCACCGACGCCGGCCTCAAGGTTGAACAGTACCGCTACTACAACAAGGACACCATTGGCCTCGACTTTGAGGGCATGGTCGCCGACCTCAAGGCCGCCCCCAAGGGCAGCGTCTTCCTTTTCCACGCCTGCGCTCACAACCCTACTGGTGTCGATCCCACGCAGGAGCAGTGGAAGCAACTCTCCCTGATCACCAAGGAGCAGGGCCACTTTGCCTTCTTCGACATGGCCTACCAGGGATTTGCCAGCGGCAACATTGACCAGGACGCCTTTGCCGTCCGCTACTTTGTCGAGCAAGGCCATAACATTGCCCTCTGCCAGTCTTTCGCCAAGAACATGGTGAGTACTTGACCGGCTGCCGAACTCTCTTTGATTCGCTAACGCCATGTCTCAGGGTCTTTATGGTGAGCGTGTCGGTGCCTTCTCCATTGTCTGCGAGGACGCCGCCGAGAAGAAGCGCGTCGACTCCCAGCTCAAGATCATCATTCGCCCCATTTACTCCAACCCTCCCATTCACGGCGCCCGCATTGCCTCGACCATTCTCGCCGACCCCAAGCTGCGCGAGCAGTGGCTCTCCGAGCTCAAGAGCATGGCCGACCGCATCATCACCATGCGCGCTCTCCTGAAGGAGAACCTTGAGAAGCTTGGCTCCAAGCACGATTGGTCCCACATCACCTCCCAGATTGGCATGTTCGCTTACACCGGCCTCACCGCTGATGAGATGACCAAGCTTGCCACAGAGTTCTCCGTCTACGCCACCAAGGATGGCCGCATCTCCGTTGCCGGCATCACCAGCGAAAACGTCGGCCGTCTCGCCGAGGCCATCTTCAAGGTCAAGGGGTAAACTGACATTGCGACAAGGAAGATGGCGGGTTGCGCTGAAATTTAATGACTGGACTGTGGCTGTTGGAAACGGAAGGAAAACATGACAAGAGAAGTCAATGTATGCGTGGGTCACACTTCATGTGCCTCTCTTCACCAAGGCCTGTCTTTGGGTTTCACGCTTATGGTAGCAAATGTACTTGTACTCTAGGTATTTAAACCGAACAAAAAGACCACCTGTTTCGGTACCTGACCAACCATGCATGAATCACCTACATTTGCATTTCTTCTGGGGGGTATATTCAATGTCGCGTATGCAAGCGCTCCAAGTCCAGCGTTACCTCGTCCACCTGCCGCCCAATTTCCTCGTGCGCCTTTGCCATCTCTCGCATTATCTTCTCTTTTGCGCTGCCACCACCATCGTCAGCATCGACGCCGTACTCCTTGAGCTCGCGCTGTAGATTGCGAATCCGCTCCGCGCCGCGCATCTTGGCATCCCGTAAGTGTGCGCCGTATGTGCGCAGCGCCGACACGACCTCGGGAGAGTAGACCTCGTCATGTAGTCCAACGAGCGTCTGCGCGGCCTCGGACTCGGTCTTTTGCGCCAGCAGCGCCATTTCCGCGGCACGCAGCTCGAGAGACTGTGCGATGGGCCCGTGCTTGGCTTCGAGGCACCGGACGAGCCGCGCGAGGATCTCAACGTACATGTGCAGCAGCTGCGTCAGCGCGGAGACGGTGCGCATGCGGCTAGTCAAAAGTTTCGCGCGAGCGGCTCCAAGCTGATCCCGCAGCGAGGCATAGTCATTCTCGAGCGCGGGAATGTGGCGCTGTAGGGCTGACGGGTCACTGGACGGGTGCGAAAGCCTTGTTAGGTCGAGCGCCGAGGCGTGTAGATTCGTAGACACGAGGTCCGCAAGCGCCGGGGCCAGTGTGGCGAGGTCAGACAAAGGCTTACTGCCGAGTAAGAGGGCTGCGGAGTCGGGAGAGATCGAAGAGGTGCTGTCAAGGAGCGGTGGGAGGATGAGGAGGAGGTCGAGGAGGGATTCGGAGTGCTCGGCGTGTGTCGAGTCGCGGGAGCTGTAGGTGCCGCTCAAAGCGCGCGAACCTGAGTTTTGCCTGGTCTGATCGGCCGGAGAGACCGTGGCAATGGCCCGTTCCAGGAGATACTGCTTTGCGGCTTTTAGGCGAAGCTGATCTGCTTGCTGTCGGCGAGAGCAGTGGTAAGCAGACTGAGCATGGGCGAATGATTTCAGGCTGGGGAGTTGTAGGTTAATTGTACCTTAATGGTGACCTCATTTTCTTTCGATTCTTTAGTACGCCTTGATGTGCCATCCGGGTTTAAAACAGACGTTGTGAGGATCTTGTACAGCCTTGCGAAATCGGGATTGTTTTCCAGAACATGATCGTCCACTGGCGGAAGCATGGTTGTGATTCTGAATGAACAATTGGCAAGGGGTATCAAATGCAGAATTATCGGGAAAAACTGAAAAGAGAAGAAGAAGGGAAACAGCTCTGAACAGAAAGAGAGTTTAATACTCGTAAGAACCCTTGCAAAGCGGAAATGCAAGTCGGCCTCGGGAGATGTGACAAAGATGCATGTTTGAATGACAGCACCAGCTGCCCCTCCATGCTTCACTAGGTACAGCACCCCACAAAAAGTTAGTTGTTAAGTCGCTTTTACAGCAAAACACACACATTTTGAAGCTCTATAATTATTCTAACTACCCCTTAGTAATTCTTTAAAAAGTCTTTATAGATAGAAAATTAGTATTTCTTTATTTTATACTAAGGCTTTATTTAGCTATCTATTTTCTATTAATTAGGATAATTCCTTAAAGCTTAAGCACTAATTCTTTTTAAAAATCACATCCCCTATAATGCCCTATAAGTCCCCTATAAGTAAAAAAAGGGATTTTATTAAAGTTTAAATATTTTTTTAGCTTATTAGTAGATTTAGCTAGGAAAACATTTTTGCAGTATAATATATTATTA
>JARJRE010000539.1:0-28431 GCA_030783385.1 Akanthomyces dipterigenus | reverse complement strand
GTTAATCACAGATAATAGAGTGCCGTGTACCGTCTGTAGTCTTAAGGGAGCTAACGTTCGGTGAAGATTTAACGGCTATAGCTTTCTATCCGCGTTTCGCTCTTAACTTCGTCCACTCTAGCAAGCTGGCGATAACTATTAAAGCCTCTTTATATACCGCCCTAGCGATAATATTTAGGGCGGGTAGATTTCGGTCGCGAGTAATAATTAAGTGGCAGATAGGAGAAAATAGTATTTAGTCTACACACTTCATATTATACTAGAGTTAGTTACACTATTCTAATTCCCTACGCAAATTGCACATCTAGCTACCTATAAGATCTATTCACGCGCCCTTAGTCCACAATCGCTCCTGCGCTTTCTTAAATCGATCAGAAATAGTCACCTAGCTAGTGGCGTAGAGAGCGGTCCTAAAACAAGCCCTAACAGCCGCCTTACCAACAGATAAACCCCAGTTCTCTAATAGACTCCTTATTAGGATTTGCTAGAATAGGAGATATAGCGGACTACTCTTAGCCTATCAGATAGGCACGAGAAATATAACCTCCCTATATCTATATATGTCCTCTGGCACAAAGGGCCGCACCACCTCGCGCAGAATTCATTTTTCAGTAACGGATCGCAGATTAGAACCCAAGCCCTTCTACTAGTAGTCATCCGCGTTGCCCCGCGCGAGGCCCGGGTTCCCGCACGGCGAGTACCACATCTTCACACTAGGCGGTAATATATTAATGTACTCTACGAGGTGATGGTTAAGGAAAGGCGGCCGTCCCTCTATACTATTCCGCATCTCACACTGCTATAAAAGCAGATAGATAAAAGATTTTATTAGTATTTTAGTTACTACTAACTCGCTGGGGAAGACGTACCTAGTTAGCCTATACCTTAGGTCGTGGAAGGTAAGCCATATAATTACAGCCTGTGAACTACTCTCAACAGCGCGTAAGAAAAGTCGCTATAAAGACGTAACGCAGTCCTTTTCGATCTTCTTCGTATACAGATCAACTATACCCGATGCGTAATAGGCTATAAAAAGGACGTAGAAATCCCTATTTTATAGACTGTAGTCTAACACGTAGATATTTTTTAGGCGGGCGAGGTGCGTTACTTTAAGCTACCCTTTAAAACCTTAGTTAACTCACTACAGTATGTAAATTCCCTTGATAACTTAATAATGACTTTATTTCTCTGTCTATAGGGTGGAGTATTATAGAGTATACTATGTTAATTTGCTATTAAGCTTTCTCCCCCGTTATTTGAGAGTCTTGCCCGTATCTTGACCTCGAAATATATACTACCTAGTAATAGCTATATAGGTTATCCTTTGTTCTTTATGCCTATAGCTGTATTTAGTGTAAATACTAATACTTCACTAGTATTTAGCCTAACGATTCTTTAAAAGATCTTGTCTTAATCCTTCGATACCATGTCTATAGTGATATTCTTAGACGCTAGTCGTAAAGTGATATGTACTCGAAGTGCATTTATCCACGCTAGTGAAGTGAATCTGTGGATAATAGTTACTGAGCATAAATCGAGTAATAATAGTGAAATTATAGGCTCCTAAGTGGTAATTATTATCCAAACTCCAAGATGCCGTTATAGATAGACGGTTGAGAGTATCATATTAGTTAACATAGTCAATTCCGGCGAAGTAGATATATACTATAATAAATTAGCTATATTGTTCACTTAACGGGACTGTGAAGTTAACTACTTTGTGAGCCTCATCTAAAGCAACGACTCTTCCGCAATAGTAGTCTTACTCTAAAAACATACTCAAACATATATTAAACAAAGAGCAGGCCATATCCGGAGAGATGTAGGGACATAACAGATCGACTATGGTAAGTAGACCAGGCTACTTTAACGTTATTCGAGTTATTCTCAAATACGGGAGAACGACTCACCTCATTCGACCATTTAGTGCCTAGATCCGCGTTCTTTGTGTTTTTAGCATTAAGAGGCATAAAGCTCTCTAGTACCGACAATCGTTGACTAAGCGGCGCCAATTGTGCTAGTGTAAGCTTAGCTTCTGCCACTTTCGACTTAAACACACCATACCTAAACGAGCTGCCACTACTCTACTACTAAATACGCATTTCCTGGAGTATTTTATAAATAATATGAATATAGAGCGGGATGGCTGTGTCATCCTGCTTAATAGCCATCAAATCCAGTATATACTTCGTATTTAGGTTACTCTCCCTTATTTAGAGTGGTTATACGTCTACTTTGAGCTGACTATAAGTTTTCTATTTCATTTTAGTGTGGGCTTATTTGCGCGATTATATATAAAGTACTTACTTTGATTGTTGCTATATTCGTCGGAGAGCAGAGCACCCGAACTTTAACCCCAGGAATAGAAGCTAAGAATGCAGCCTCACATGGAGAACCCACACCGTCGGAAATAAATTCGTCGTAGTGAAAAAGTAAATATGTGAGGGGATGTAGAAGAACGGTGGCGTCTAACCGCGCTAAGCAATTCTCAAGAAGACAGGATAGCGTATAGCTCTTTCTAGAGCCCTAAGAGCCATAAATAAAAGTGCTCGACGGGACTAATGTATTGAAAAATAATCTATTTTCCAAGGCATTATTCGAGTCTTATGTCGTTTGCTAAAAAGTCGTACGTAAAACCCTACCTAGAAGGCCATACTGGCTTATAAGACTTCACTATTATTATGCTATACGAAGGGCGGCCACGGTCAGTAGCGGTGAGCAACCTAGCTTCTAAAAAGTAGGATCAGTAGTGACCTGACTTAAAAGCATTAAGTGCTTTTAAATAACGCGCTCTTTATCGAAATCTATAGCAGCGAACGGCAAGCTAGTCTCTAAACTCTAGACGCTAATAACGCGTCTAGGCAAATAAGAGGAAAGATGAAATAAAAGCCGTAGAACCTAACGCCGAAATCGCGAGGAACGGGTAAAGAGGGAGATCTCCACGTATAATAGCATAGTTATATATGACGAAGGTTGCCGCTAAATGTGCCTAAATAAGGGTCTTAGATACTATCGGGTCTCTAACCTTTCTATCTTTTTAGCGCAATGAGACGTATTGTAGTCGGGGTTCTTCTCCGTGGAAAGAGAGAAGAGATAACGAGCTATATATCTAAGAGCGGTGTTAATAAAGCTTATGCTATGAGGCCTACTACTAGTTATATATATCACACCGCTTTGAGAGATCTATATATAAACATAAGAGCAATGAGATACTTAGAAATAAGAGTTTAGCCCACTAAAGTTTAGAAGTCTAGGTGGTAAACCCTTAGTCCATACTAGGTGGGACTTATAGTATAGAATTTATTTTATATACTAGTAGCTCACGAGCGATTACTATTAACCGTACTGCCCGTATTAAATAGCACGATGCTAAGAGTTAGCTGTAGTTTTTACTAGGATAGTTTACGGGGATACTATACTTATATATATCTATAGTTCACATCGCCTATTTACTATGAGGATTTTCTCTCGCCTATGTGTGGCTGAATGAGGTTACTAGAGAAACTAGACATGGCCTAAAGGTAGCGGCAGTCCAGTTTCACGGTCGTCTATAGTGATATGTATAGGATCGTCGCTGCCTAACGGTCGCTACTAGTGCCTTATTTCCACCCCGCTCGATTTTGGCTTCTAAGAATAAGTTATAGAACACATTATTTAGTTACTCTAAAATAAGTCAGTGTATAATAATAGTACTATACGCTTTAATCTAACGGATTTACATTTAACCGTCTACTAAACGTTATATGCATTATAAGACATTGTCTACCTAACTTAGCGCCCAGCTAACAACGGCCAGCGATACGGCGTCCGAGCCGCTTTCATTATAAGGCGGCACGCGAAACCCCTAGAAAGGAGAGTACATTAGGCCGCCTACCTCGTATGTCGTAGGTGCTGTAGGAGATATCCTTATTCGGTGTAGAATCATCCGACACTATTAGGTACACCTATTAACATCGAGCTAACGACAATACTAGCAATAAGTAGGCAAAGTCGAGGTCGACGGCACAAGTTATTGGCAGATTATTACTTAAAATAATAAGCAAAAGTAAGCACGAGTGAGCTGCCAAAAAGGTCATATCAGGATAGCGGTGGGAGTATGGCCTTTGCCACTAGACCAAACTTTAAGTAGAGTATACTATTATGACTAGTAAGCATATTAGCGGACTAAGAGGCCCGAGAAGCTAATTGCCAAAGTCACTTGACATAGAAGTATTAATATTAGAAAGGCGTTATGGCTAGAAATATTACGGGGTAATCCTTTATACCCGTATAGGGTGGACTACGCACTTAGGACCTTGTAGTCTTATCGAGATGGCTGATACGTGGCAGGTTGATAGCATATGGCGAGAATAACACCAGTTAAGTCGTATAATTCATTTTCTTAGAGGTGATAATGGCGTAATTTTCGTCCTGAGATTTTAGAGGCATTTCTCTATAGCCCAACATATTCACGTCGATGATGAGGTACTTAGTACCAATAGTAACGGGTTGGTTTGAGGAGTAATAGACGTATAGGATTATTAGAGGCGAAAGTAGCTAGTAGGAATTATCAAGCATATTGTAAGCCAGGCGACTAGGAATCCTAATTTCGCAGATAGGCCAAAACTGAGAGCTATATCTGAGAATAGAAGGGCAGTTCTCTCATAGCTATATACATATTGCGAGCCTCGCACTTTAGCTTCTCATCAGGTTGATCTAGTGCTATAGTGTTCGAGACTTCAATTTAATGTCTAGTTAATAGCCCAGTATATGAGCCTAAGTATTTTCCGTGCGCCCGCGGAGGCGTCCCTTCTAGCGGATATTGTAGATTGTAAATGGGGTTACTTAGGCGTCGAGGATAGTGATAGGACTAGGAAGCAAAGGCCGCGTGCGTGGTTATGGTGATTGCTTAGGGCGGAAAGGGGTAAGTAGGGGATAAAAGGGAGCGCTACCACCTTGGCTAGTAAGACGACGAACTAGCCATTATGTGATTTGGTTATAGGCGCTTAGTCGATAAAGTATCACTATTTGCCCACACGGACCTTATGTGTTATGTATAGGTATTTACGTTTAGTAATGTAGAGACTTATACTCTCGAAGTTTGACCTATAGCTTCTCCATTAAGATGTTAGTTATGCTCTATTTAACACCCAACGTTTGTCTAAGAACTCAAAATAGCCACTACCACTAGCAACTATAGCCGAGAGAGCATCTATTAATAGGATAAACACCATAATCTACCTTTAAAAACCTACAACCATAAGCCTTAGAACTTAGACACTTATTTTACATATCCGTCTCAGCTAACGGACGAGATTTTCGACAAAGAAGACCAGCCCCACCGTCTAAGATAGACAGCTCCATTATCAATACTTAGATCAATAACCTCACCATAGCTAATACACAGCCCGATATATAAAGTCCCTTAAAACGCGCACGAACAGGCTACTATGCTGACGATAAAACCGCCTTTTCCAATCTCAACAAGACGCCCGTGCGCCTACCGCAGATAAGCGCTACTGCGGGTAGCTCCACGAGGTCGGCATCTTTATTCTCAGCCGCACTCGCTAGTAGGCTAGCTTTTTCTACGTAGCCTTTAAGCGAGACATTATACTTAGATGCGGCTCTGCGCTCCTGAAGTATCTCACCTACTAAGCGCTTTTAAAGGATAGAGAGCTTACTTGGCCTTATAGTACCCGTTAAGTTTATCAAGAAGTAGACGCTTATAACCGCCGTGCGCGATGATGTCCGACTACTTCTTAAGGCGCTATCTACTATTGAAGCTAGAGAGGCACTACTGCTGGCGGTCTTATAATCGCACCGCGACTTTTAGAACGATCCACAGATTTGGCGATATATATAGTCTGAGGAGATATAAACGGCGAGTACTACTGAATATACTATAGCGCTACAAAACCACGAGTAGCTTCGCTATATCGTTAATAAGTTAATTGCCTCGGCTAATAAGCACTAGTTAGAAGCTAGTTGGAATAATCTCGTCCACACGCCCCTCCTCAAGTATGCCACACTATAAATGCCTCATCTTAAGGTTAAGCCTATCACCTTAGCGTAAATTATGCCCGCCTTCCACCCACTACTAGCCTTGAGCGAATTAGTCAACTACGCGCTGGTTCTCCGCCCCTTGGATGCCCTATAGGCGCTAATTAACCGCTTCCTAGTGAGCGAGCCTTAGGAGAAATAGTCAATTAACTAGACGCGCTATAAGCTACTACGCGCATAACCTATGCTAATTGTTATTAAGACTAAAACCACATTAGGCATATAAGATAGTGCTAATATGTAGCTAGGTATCTAGGTCGCGGCCTAGTATGAGCACATACGCGCTATAACATCCTAGGCCGAAATAGAGGAGAGGCTATTGATGTTGCTGGTGATTTAGGTTATAGGCGGCGTGTGGTTGGTACTCTACGTAGTAGACAACGGCATACATATTATAAGTTTTCTTTCCCTTTCGCCCTACTTAACCATAGACGTGGAATGTGCGACTATGCTTCGCTTCTCGCTCACTCTTTCCACACCCTACTTGTCGTCTGACATTCAATACTATATTGTTCTGTCTATATTTGCGCTGTTATTCTTGCTCGGTTATAGATATTAGACTCATCACGCATAGATGGGCTAGAGTGCTAGTCGTGTCCTTAGGAGATAAAGCTAGGTTAGAACATTAACTTAGGGGTTACTATCATTCTGCCATAAGTTAGCTATTAGGCACACTACTAATAAGTATGTGGAGAAGGGCTTTTATATTATATTTAGATCAAGCATTGAGTTCTAGACGGTTATAAAGATTACTACCATAATGGAATAAGTTAGGTTTTTCCTCGTCGCGCTAGAATTTATACTATTATGGCTACTAAAGGATTTCGCAATAGTGAAACTAGTGGTAAAGTAATTCTAGTATAGCAATATGGCCATCTTAGCCACCTCTGAGTCGATTTTAAACATCATAAATAGTAAACGCGATTTAAATCACGATAGAAAGAGGGAGTAATTTATCATTAATCATAAGGACCGGACAATACCTACTGATAGCTCCACGTTGGCGTTACGGCCGGACAAAGACTAGAGTGCTGTTAAAGAGGCAATAGTTCGCAGAAAGTAGGCACTTACGCGGCCTGAAAATTAAAGCGAGTATATTAACTTAACCTAAGGATTAACCTTACCATCCTACCCCTACTGTTTCTTGGCCTACTTATTCTCTAGCTTAATCGCATAGGCCTCGCTAGCGCCCTCACTGGAGGCTTTGATAAGGATATTTGTGTGAATCGGGACACGATTAATTTAGGAAACCAGCCGATGTTTATAGCAACCGTAATCTTTAAGATTCCTTACAACCTGGTTTTATAGAGGGTTATTTTTACCCCTGAATATCTCTAAATCTGTTAGTGCTAATATCGTACTACACCATAGATAAGGGCCGCGCAAGTGGCTCGCTGGTCAAGTCCTGGGTTTTGGCTTTATTGCCACCATGCAGGTCTTTGTGAAGAACAGGGCTGGGTTTTTGACCACTCGGCTGATGTTGGGGTCTGCCGAGGCTAGCTAACACAGCTCGCGCGGGCATAGGTGCAGCCCTGCCCGTGTATTCGCAATAAGACTAATATATGTGTGGTAGTGACACGGAAGATAATTATATAAAATAATATACTACTCGGAGACTAAAGTGGTGTGAATTCTCTTAGCTTTACCTCATATCTACTACATCGTGGAATGTGATTATAGACAGACCAGCTCGCCATTCGAATACGGTCAACGACCGAGTGGATTTCAACGTGGTTAGCATGGTGGCGTGGCATAGTAATAACATCTACGATTACGGACTACAAAATGCATTCTACTACGCACAACGCTCCCGGCTTCAAGGTCGATGACGGCTAAGAGCGATAGATTATAGTGCGCTAGCTAGCTTATCCCGGCCCCTAGAAAGTAGTATATTATATAATCAGCCTGCTCTCGTGTCGTAGGTACTATGGGCGTTTTGTACACTCAGCGCAAATCGTTATATGCCCGTATAACTTATCACCGCCACTTAGGCTCAGCCTTAGCGAGCGCTAAGGCTGACTTATTAAAGCCGTTCGGCAATAGGATATTCCTTCGTTCTCATATAGAATAGATTACGTACACTATACTCGACTAATCGCGTTGAGGGACTAATAGATAGTAGGCGGACGGTAGGCGGGCGGTAGGTGGCGAAATTACGTTAGCTAGGTAGTGTGATTCTATTTTCCCGCAGGTAGACGATGTTATAATCGTCGCGATATATCCCGCAGTCCGCTGTGATCGTTTCGATAGAGTACTTGAAATCTAATAATATTAGTGAATTGGCTTAAGGAGTGGCAAATATGTGGTGGTTGTTAAAGGCCAAAGCAGTGAGTCGATACCTTCGAACATATCGTAAGTAGCGACCATAAAGGGCTCAAGACGCGTTAACTACACGCGACGGTTAGTAGTAGGCGATAAGGTCCCACCTAAGACATATACATTTGTCCTATAGATAGGTTAGAACCGTAAAGCTATGGTATAAGAGTAAAGTGATGATTCTCTTATAGGCATGCGCATATTATAGGCTATAAATTAGTTTCTTTAGAGTTACCTAGTCTAGGCTCCCTAGTCTTACCTACGCGGGATTATCTTAAAATGTGGCGCGAAGCTAACTAGTCGAAGAAACTGTGGCACCAGTGTTCCTAGGGAAATCAAAGTTAGGTATTATCGCGCTAAGGCGCTGCGAGACAGCCAAGGCAATCGGGTCTAGTAGCCTTTAATGCGCCTTTAAGAGGCACCTATATCCCTACCAGCGGACATCACAGAACGTGACGGGCGTTACTACGCTGAGCTTAGCATCGGTGATGTATTAGTGATAGAGCGTCGACAGCGCCTCGTCGTGGCGAGCTATTTAGGGATGGAAAGAGGCAGTAGGTACTAGGAAAAGATAAGCTACTAGCTTGCCAGTAAGACGACAGAATGGCTATTATAGGTTCTTTCTCACCTAAACGGCGAGGCAGATAAGGCTAATAAAACAGATTAGGTAGATAAAGTAGATAAGACTGATAAGATAACACTCTTTCGGCCTAAAGGGCTTAAGGTATTATACACAGGCACTCACGTTCCGCACTTAGCTATCTTAAAATGAACTTATTTTAAGAAGGAGCCGAGAATAGAATATAATAGTTTAAGTTATTATTAGCTTAAAATAGATTAATCAGTCTAGATCTAAGGCTTCTAAGAAGCAACCACTCCGCTACCCATCTTGACTTTTTCGTATAAAGCTAATAAGTAGTGAATCAAAGGAGGGCAATTATTAGCCAATGGGAATTAGTGATCGGCGGAACACGGCCTGGCCTTTTATCCGTGGCCCAAACGGGCCTAAACGGGACGCTAGAACTGGCGCATTTATGGTATGCGCTTCCAAAAGGGCAAAGCAGACCGCCCGTGGCCTAACTGCATCTAGACAAGGAGCCTGGGTAGAACATGGCTCCTTGGCTAAATCTACGACACGTATAGTGCTCTGTCACTCTCTGGCCAAGCTACCGCTACCCGGAAGGTTTCCACAAGATGCCGCCAGCGCCCGCGCCATTGGAAGACGACGCCGAAGACCACCCTTTGGAAGGAAGCTGGCATCCCGCCAGCTGGTATACTCCTTGAGCAGCTTGCGATGCGCAATGCGAACCGCTGGGCACGTCTTGACGTTAACCACCCGCTCATCCGCCGTATCCTGTAGTAAGAGCATGAGATCTAGCACGCCACACACCCTGACGCGGCCACGTCACGGCGATCAGCGATGAAAAGCGCTAGGCTCTTCCGCAATACCGCCCTAGCACTAACGGCAGAGCGACCACGCCTGATTCCTAAGCGTTTCTCTAGCGCTATCTGGATAGAAGATAAGGAACACCGCCTAATAAAAGAACACTAGGCGGAAAGAATCCGGAAATAGAGCTAAACCTAGACGAGTATGGTCGTCTATAGTGATGGCTCTAAAATAGAAAGAGACATGGTAGGCTTTAGATATACTATCTACCGTCGGTAGTAGCTTATCACGCAAGGCTGCGGCCAGATTGGCAAGGGCGAAGTGTTTGACGTAGAGATCAAAGGCGCGGTCGAAGGTCTCCGCGCTACTCTCGCGCACTAGCGCCCAATGGAAGGAATCACAATTTGTATCGACAACACATCTGTGATCGACTGCATTGGTACGACGGCACCGCCATCGTCACAGATGGCATTCCGCCAGCTCCAAAAGACAGGTGACGCCCACCCAGGCATGATCCGCGTGCGATGGTGCCTAGGGCACACTAGGATCAAAGGCAACGAGCTAGCCGACTAGCTCGCCAAGGAAGGCGCGAAAATGCTAGTGGGAGACGACCTCCCGACGGTCTCCTACTACAAACGCTAAATGCGAAGCTTCCTCCCTATAGCTTTCTAACAATAGTAGAATATAGTAGACCGCGAGAGCTATTACGGACTCTAACTAAAAGCTAAACTAAAGAAGCTTCCCGAGCTAACACTTTAACAATAGTAGCTAGGATATCTCCTAGCTGCGAGGACACACCACGGAGACTTCGCCGACTACCACGAGCGCTTCAATCACGAAGACGCCGTGATTAACTGCCCATGTGGGCGCCGGAAGTCTCCAACTCACCTATTCTACTGCAGGAAGATCCCCCACAGCCTTAGGCCTTAGCTAACCCCCGAGCCTGCAACTAAGATACGGAGATACCTAGGTAGATCCTTCTAAACCTACGTAAAGCTTACTAACTTCTATTATTCAAAGATCAACAAGCGATACTAGGGTATAGAAGGCGCTCTTAGCTGGCGACTAAGAGACGAACAAATCGCCTAAGTAGCGCTAACTACTTGTAAAACCATATATACTATTTCCTTTATTACGTGGAAACACGCGCCAAACAAGCCTCATAGCACAATAACGCTACAACACAGCACAGGTAGCTATCCGCTAATAGAAGCCGCCTATAGCAAAAACTACTAATTGAGAAGAAGTAGTTCTGTCTCGATTAGCGCGCAGCTACTACTATAGGAGGAGAATCGCGTTATAGAACTATTGTGATAAGCCCCTAGTGAGAACGTGGGCGCGCCTCCGGGCGCGCCCCGTCACGCTAATCGGAACGGTGGCACGATCATCCGTAGAGTATAGCTAGCACGTCTCTTTGCTTACCCTAGAGCTACACCCTCATAGACGTTAAATAATCAATCAATTAATCAATTAAATAATCAATCAATCAATCAATCAATCAAACCAGCGCCCGCGCTGGAATATAGCTCCCAATACCTGCACCTGCCCTAGAAAGCATGTAGTTGTGGATGCTATTTGAGGATTAATATATCCCTATTATAGCAGAACTAGGCCAGAAAGAAGTAAGATAAATGTCGTGTATTATAAGGAGCAAGAAAAGCAGGGCAGCCAATCTACACTCCAACGCGTATAAACCACTTACCTAGAACCCACTAGGTGAAGCATGGCGGACAACCCGAACAGCACGCTAAAAGGGCCTCACTCAGCGCGTCACCCATTTCGCGGGGCATATAACTATCTTAGTGTGGCTTTAACTGCCACGCTTTTCTACACTTCTCTCCACTCGACATTATAGTCGCCATTTATACACCAAGACGTACGTTTGAAATCCAAAAGTAACTACTCTTTCCATATTTACGCTCTATCTTGGCCACCCCGACCTCTCGTCACATAGTACTCCTCGTAACCCGTCCCACACCCAACCGCCTCCTACTCCGCGGAGCCTACGACGCATAGCAGCTTTGGCAGATAGCACCGCTATTACTGCCTAGTGCGGCGACCGTCCTATATGCTTAGAACACTAGCTCTGTAGTCCTTATTAGCGAATTAGGGTTTCTCTTCTAATAGGAGACACTAACTATGATTATAGTACGAGAAATACGCGTCTACGGCTAGTCTAAGGATAGAAAACCTAAAAGCGATAGCTACCCCGACCCATACCACCCCGGTCTTCGACTAGCTACTAAGGGCTTGCTATAGCTATGCGCTAATTTTATACGTGCCTATCACGAACGCGAAACCTACTATAATAAACGCGAGGCCAATCCTCCGGAAAAAGGTGTCGGCCCCGTAGATAAAGCGGGGTGGCCTAGCTATAACCACCGCAGCGATGCAAAACGCCAGCGAGACTAGTAAGAAGGAGATAATAAAGAAGGCGATATAGGCAAAGGCGCGGAATATAATGCACATCTCGTTACGACTAGCCATACTGCCGCACATCTAAGATGTGCTAATGCGCGCTGATGTGAATAGCGTCTTAGCCACCTCTGACCCCACTAACTGGAGGAGATCTCCTAGGCCTTGTTTATTATATACCCGCGCTATCTAGTGGAAGAAGCCTTCCTTATTAGCGTTTTTACTTATTACTATAATAAGAATCGTTATGATGATAATAAGGTATGGTAACTACTTCGCGAGGTGTATTAAATATATAGTTATATTGGTTCTTTCCTGCCTTATGTTACTCTAGAGTACCACTTTAGCGCCGCGTGGGAGCTGTGGTATTAATAATCCTCCTACTGTGCTATTTGTCGCTGCCTCCCGCTTGTCGCGAGAGAGCTCTCGCTCTAAGTAGTACACTATATATATAGGGCTGCTATTATATAGTATAGAGGTCGGTTGTGAGTGTATCTGCTATTTAGTAGATCCTGTACAAACCTAGCGTTATCTGTTGAAAGAACCAGAACGTCACTAATGGCAAGATAGATGAAGAGCTTGGCGAAGCTGCGCATGATAAAACAGCTAGCCCTAGTAAAGTGAAATAATGGGGATGTAGATGGTGGCTAGAGCGAATGCTATATCTACAATCCGTCGCGACCGTCTTAGGCGTCAGATTCCAGCTCTTCGCTTAGAAAGGCCATACCTAGAAAAGCATTTTAGTCAACTAACCCTCCGCCACTATGGTAGGAGATTGGTGATATACACGACGTGCGATGGCACTATAGATAGATTACATCAAGATAATCGTGGACCTAACTGGCGGCGAGTAGCTCTACTTTAACTACTAAGCGCTTCTTAATAACGGGCTGAAATACTAGATATATGGATATATACGTACGAAAGACCGACCAGGCTAATGTTCTAATAGAGACAGCTCCTCTACGACGCCTGTGCCGATATCGTGTCGCTACTCTGAGTACATAACTAGCGGGTGTGCCTCGTCTGCGCCTTAGCGGGCGAGGCCGACGATATTAACTGCGCGGACATCTAGAATTTCCTAGACAGACTAGTGAGCGGCATCCCTTAGCCGGCAAGCAAAGCGCCAGACTCTAATAGCGGCAGAACATATTTATAAAGTAGTATGACTAGAAATAGTGCCCTATATATGACGACTCGGACAATCTTCTATACACGCTATATGGTAGGCAGCTCTAAATGCGCAACCGGTTCTAGGCCGCTGATGATGTAGGACACGTTATTTACAGCGCTTATTGGGGCAGATGGAAAGCGGAAAGACATAGGTGCCTAACGTGTCGCTGTCCTATTACTATGGCGTTGGTCACGGCGCAGTCAACATTTCTCGTGCGGGAGTATGTGGAGGTCGCCTCTAGGAGAGGCCGTAGATAGCTTAAGCTATATATACTATTTAATAAAGCACTAGCGTCAGCTAGCTAACGATTTTTTTGCCTAAGCTCGCTTATATAAGTTATTAATATCGTAGATGTGCAGACAGGTCGAGGAGCCATACGCGCAGCTTGTGGGTATAAGCAGTCGGAATGGTCCATCCTACGTCTGTGTGGTTAGAAGCGGCTACTATTAACTATACCGCTATAGGCCGCCGTAGCGCTTTGACTAATATGCTACTAGAAGATGCTTCGTCCCCTAGTAGAGTATAAGTAGAAAATAAAGCGAAAGCTTGAATTTTCGGTCGGTGACTCTAAGCCACTTATATAGGCTCGCCTCTAGAATGTCCCCCCGTCGTGCGGACACTAACACTAATAGTACTAGGCGGTACGCCTCACACTATACACTCTATGCTAAATACATTTCTCTTATGGAAAGCGGTCGGGAAGCAGCGCGGGCGAGTAGCATACGCATTAAAGCCATAGAGGAGTTCGACGAGGCGGACTAGACAGACCACAGCCTCTTCCTGCGGCTCGTGTATGACTAGCTGGCTATCTATCGCGAGTAGCGCAATAATATGGCCATTGATGAGCTCTATTGCACTATCGTCGGCAAGTTTCGCCACATCTTTAGCCACGCGTATTAGAGGACCGTCATGGTGATATATAAGTACGGGCAGGTGCTATGTGGCGAGAAGCGCTACGAGGAGGCCGAGGCGCTATATAGGACTCTCGTCGACGAGGTGGATAAGAATGGCGGGCCTGAGCTAGTGCCGGTACTCTACATACTCAACGCGCTTAGTACTGTCTACGCGAAGCGCTAGAAGCTAAAGGAGGCTAAAGCCATCCTAGTCCGCGCTGTGGTCGGCTTCCGCGAGTAGAGCGGCGAGAGGGACCTAAGGACACTAACCGCGGCCTTTAATCTTACCGGCGTGTACTAGGATCGCGGAAAGCTCTCCCACGCGATACGCACGTACTATAGGACCGCCTATAGCTTCCATAATCTCATAGGCATTTCTTATAAGGCGACAATCACAGCCTTCACGCAGCTCGCAGCGCTCTACTCTACGCGCTGCGCCTTTCCGGAGGCGGAGGAGGCGTATACCCTCACGCTATAGGGCTTAGAAGAGGCGGTAAGACTAGACTCCGTTAACGCTCTCATCCTAAAACTCGACCTTAGAATCTTATATTAAGACGTGTAAAGACTTAAGGCCGCCGAGAAGTTAATACAGGAGGTCTGCAAAGGTCTTAAGGACGCTCAATCCAGCTATGCGCTAGGCGCGCTCACATACTTAGCCATAGTGTACGCGCACTAGGGCCGGGCCGAAAAAGTAGAGGCGAGCTTCACTAAGGCTATAAAGGAGTTTGCTATATGCGATAAGGAATACTCGGCCATGTTATACGCGGCCTCTTTCGGTCTTAGTAATCTTCTACGCAGCCAGCGGCGGCTGACGGAAGCTAAAGCCATATACCGGCAGGCGTGGGGCAGCGCGCGGTTAGTTGGGGGCCAGAGACACGCCACGTCCTACACGATCGCCGACGCGCTAGGCGCCGTGTGCGAGGAGCAAGGCAAACACGAGGAGGCGGAAGAGGTCTACAAGTAGAGCCTCGCGCAGGGCGAGTTTCGTCTCGAGCGGTGGACAAATTTCGTTCTCTCTGTCAATTTTCACAAGATGACGGGATACGTCTGAGGCATTTAGGCCCATCTCCGGAATGTCTTCAATGACACGCTAGCTACTGGCAAAATCTGAAGGCAATCTGTAGCATAAATCTTGATCTCTTTATTTACATCGACACCGCGCGTTCAACAGATGTCCTTGCAGGAAATTGCGAAGAGAAGGGCAAATCAGACGTCAGAGAATTGTCATTTGTTTATCAGTGTTCATGTCCTCGGCCGGCCTCGAGGTCTGTCGGAGCCTGGAGCCGTAACGGGATCACGCCCCAACGCAATTGAGCAACAGCGACGGGAATCAGCGATCACAAGGTCTGCGCGCAGAAAATACTCTCCCAGTGCCAAGCCGGTCAGGGAAAGAGGTGGATGGACAAATTCCCGTCGGTCACAAAGTAAAGCGACCGAAAGATTGCTTGCGGCTTCCGCATAACCAGTCGATGACACCTTCAAACGCGGTATGGTAGCTAAAGGCAAACTACATATCTCAACGGGAAAAGATGAGTCTGCACTTGTGGATTCGAGGTTTCAGAATGCGCACATTGCCCCCTTTCTTACTGATGCTCCCCTGTCCTGTCAGCTTCACCAAGGCTTCTTCCCATCTCCATTGATTTCAAGCTTTCGGACTGGTCCAGTGAATGCCGCATGACACGCGGCTTTGTGCAGCAATCAACAGTTGGTGAAATAAGAAGTTTGAAGAAGCAAACCTTTCATCTTGGAAGCTTGCAGGCGGCGCGCGTGATGCGGCCACCCGTTGCAAACTCTGGATGCCTGCTGTCGGTGAGAACCGCGATACAGCAACAACCCCTATGGAATCTTGGCTTAAAAATACGTCCTGTCATGTCAAATATCTCTGCAAACTGATTGTGTGTTTTCGAAATGCAAAGAAAAAGTCTGGACATGGATGCATCAACGATCGCGACCGTGGTACTCGGTACTATATCCATTGCCATCGGGCTCATCAGCATCTATGTCGCCTATACACAACTACGTGTCTCTTCTGTTCAGCTTCTGCGCAGCATGGTACGCGTACGCAGAATCAGCATGTCGCCCACGAACACGACTGACGATGAAACCAGACTGGGCACGTGCAAGCCAGGATTCACGATGTGAGTGAGGGACAGCTGAGTCATGAGCTAGAAGTCATGGCTGAGCGGGGAAGCTCCTTTGGAGAGCTTTCGGCACTGGTATAGCTATCGCACCAGATGGTACTGCTTTGCAGACGCGCCAACAATGCAATTCGGCTCGATGCGGACGATATGGATCTGCGCTGCCCGCGCGGCGGACGGATCCGACGCGCTTTTGAGCACATTCACGTCATTCTTCTTTTCTTGCATTGGCGGAGCAATAATTTCCGACGAACCTGAACTGAATTTTATCGCAAAATTCTTGCATCCTCTTTTCCTGCGCTGCCATATGGCTCGAGTTCGCAATGTTGGTTTAGCATGCCGTCGAGTGCTGTTGTGTCGATCTTTTCATCGTTCCCCTAGTTGTGCCTCACGTTGTGAGCTTGAAAAACACCAGTTGAAGGAAAACAGAAGTGTCACCGCCTTGACTGCTTATGTCTGGAGAATTCGACGAACTGACTAGTTGTCCTCATGACAATCGTGGCGATAGCGAGTCTTTTTCCAAGGAACAGGTTGCTATCTCATTATACTACTATCAAGCTTCATAATCGATCCGCAGTGTCATATTGACCATCGCATCCGCACTGTGGCTGGGCAATTCATGTGAAGGCCGGGGATAGTATGACTTCACAATCTTGCTCCGGAGAAGCGTGTCATGTAAACCACCAATTAGAGTATAATACCATTCCCCGAAAAGCGGCCCCGTTGATAACTTGTGTGTTTCTTCTGCGAATATGCTTGACGTTCGCACCATGAAGCAGAGCGCGGTCAACAACCTCTAGATGACACAACACTTGCATTCGAAAGCGAACTCAGGCTCAGATCTGCGAAGCAGTGACGTCGGCTACAGTCAGCAAAATAGGGCCGTCAAAGGCACAGAATGCTGTTCGATCATTTATAGCTACGGAGAAGAGGATGGTCACGCATCGCGACATCTTTCGAACAGCTGTCGTCCCAGTATTCTCGCAAAAACTCTGTGAATTCATCTGGCTGAATGATTTGACTGATTATATTCCCAGAAATAATTTCAATCCATTGCGATCATTTCGAGTTTTAGTGTTGTGCTACGAATCGTAGTAGCAACTTGGTGGTGCTCCTGATGACCACTCCCCACATCCCTCGTCAGCGGACACATCCAAGAATTGAGACGAATGGGTTAATCCCGCGACATCAAACAAAGGTGCGTTGCTGGGAGTGCCAATACCTGGCTCGAAGATACCGGATGAGCCCAGTCTGTTCATGGGAACCAGCAGACCTGTACCCCCAATCGCCGTAATGATTGAGCTAGGCCACCATGCTGTGCCAGCAATATTGGAGCTTCCACTAATCGGCAGAGGTTCGAGAACGCCGAAGTGCGGCTGATAAAAGTCGGGATTGGTCGAGAATGCTGGTGGTAGGCGACTCAAATCAGTTGTGACGGCGACAGGGCTCGTGGAGAGGGAGACGCGAGACTCAAACTGAGACAGGATCCTCATGAGATTGCCCTTTACTTTTTCGCTTTCGCTACAACCGAGCTCACCGCCACCATCATGTTGCAATCGTTCAAGCGCGCCGAATCCTGCCTCGTAGCAAAAACCCTCGAGCTTGGCCACCCATGGACATCTTCCACCCTGATGAGGTATTGCCTCCCAGCAGTCGACTAAGGACTTAATGGTTTCTGGCGTAAGTTTGTACCCGACGCGGCCTTGAGTAGATGGCGGAATGCTCGTAACATGCGAAACTCGAGCTTCGATTCTAATGCCGATATTTGGAAGTTCTTTGGTGTGCAAATCCCGTGCATTGATTTGGGCAAGTAGCCAGACTGCTTCGTCGCGGCCCAGTATATCCATAAGAGCTTTTTGCGTCCAGGGTACCGAGCAGGAGCGAGTTTTGTCTTTTGTCAAAGTTCTCAGAATAGTTCCAATCTTTGAAGCTGCGGCAGGATCCAAAGACACCAATACAGGGCCACCGTGGGCCGGCTGCAAATTTGCTTCCTTGTACATCGGTTTGCGAGACATGTATCGGAGCAGGTGAAAGAGAATTTCAAGGCTGATTCTTTTTACGAAGTACTACTCAGGAGAGACTCGATAGTGACTAGAGGAGATGGGCGAGCCTGTAGGTTCAAGGCGAAGCATGCTCAGACTGACAGTCACGATAGTTGGCGAGGTCTTCTGTAAGCAGAGACACGTGCTGCCACGATTGCGGGGTTTAGAAAATGGAGAGCCTGTCTGGAACACAAGGCCGTCCTTTCAGTGAACTAGCTAGCCACACAAAGACGCGTCAAGGCGCCCATGGACTGAGTGAGGACTCAATCCGGAAGCGCCCCTCCCTTTCCCTACCTATGGGTTTCCCTACATGTGGCTACAACTATCCGACGGCACACTACTGTCACAGGTGTTCAATGTAACTCCAATTCCTAAAGCGGATGTTCTTACGGTGATCTTCAGCCGGCAGGCGAGTCGGGCTGCAACTGACGCTATGCAGTGGATCAATCCTTGTCCCGGCAAAGTACGTACTTCGCTGAAGAGTTGCTTGGACTAGTGACTCAGCAGCGCTGTGAGAGTGCTCGAATGAATTGGATTTCTGGCCGTCTTCCATTCCGGCAAGATCCGCCCCAGCTCAGCGCAGGACGAGCCGCTCAGTCCACCATCCCGTAGATACGAGCATGTTATTTGAGACGTCTTGTCTTGACGTCCCGTCTACGCAGCTCCACGCTAGTTGTTACATTTTTGTTGGCTATGGTATCGGTTATCGAAAACACAGTCGTTCTTGGGCCCGGACGAGGCGACCAGAGGAGGTTAGTGCGTGGCGTGCAAAGAACTAGCTACCGTTGCTTTCGCTCGCCATCGGCAGCAGGGCGACATGACTACCGAATCATGATCTGGACTCGTCTGCGGCGCTGTCCGACGGGAAAACCTTCCGTCGGAGCTTCACAAAGTGTAATAGTGCTAGCCGACTTCGAACAACTTGTCGTATCGAGCCTCTCCAAAACCCTTAGTGGGCCAGCTTCCCAGCGTCCCCTCGCCAATGACGACGGAAATGCCTCCAAAGCGGCTTGCAATTGTGGCATGAAGACGCTGTCTAAGCTGGGAAAGCGTTACGCATCCCATCTAATACGGAAGAAATTGTCCAGATGGGCCGCCCTATGCAACGTCAACTCTGTGGGCCACCAACACAGCTGAAGAACGAACGAGCACCGTTCGTACACTCGCCAATGAGGAACGGACGTTAGTGCACAAGTCTGCGGGGTTGGAGCGTCAGAAGAGTGCAATCACTGGGAGATGGGATGACGGCCGCTATTTTCGTCCCCGGAAGAGGCAAACTTGTCCGCATACAACTAGGTCTGGCCGTCTACTGGTGCTCTCCTGAATTGAGGTCACATCGGCCATTCCTGGTCACGGATTTATCCTGTTATGGTGGTCACTGAGCCTTGCATGGTATGTTCTGCGAGTCATTTGTTTTGCTTTTTCCTGTCAAACCGCATGATGAAAATGGAAAGTATCGGAAGATCAGCCGGTTCGCATCGTCATGCAGGCCAGCTTGAGTACAGCACACGCCCTCGCGTAACCAATCACCCTGCGCCTTATGCCGCTGTGGCTTGTGCTATTACATAGTGTGTCGAATAATGGGCCGTATTTATCTCTTGGTCAGTACTTGCTGGCTGTGGACCAGCAGGGGCCTTGGTCAGGATTCGCCGGCAGCGCGGTGCTAGGATTGATGCCACCACCCATTTACGGAGACTGTTTACTCTTTCATCCCATAACAATTTAAAATGCTCTGTATCAATTTTATATGCAGCAGCGCAGCGGATCGGCCATTGCTAGAGACAGCAAGATGTTCTTGCTTAAGGGTCTGGCTCTAGTGGGTAGCCGGCGCTGAACCCGGCTTCAAGTTGGGTAGAGGAGAGGCATGGGAAGAAGTAGAAAACTTTGCCTTCTCAGAGACTCAGTATTAGCCCCGGATGTATTTCTATGGTTCTTTAAAATCCTGTATCTGCTCTCAACATTACAATGTTTTGAATTGTACACATGATAAACGGTTCCTGTGATTAGGAGCTGAGCCACGAGCTGACAGCAACAGCTAGGTGAGGCTCACCACGAATTGCCAGCATGGGCATAACTGTGATAGCAGTCGATGCCTCAGCCAGGCGCTCTGCCAACCGTTGAGAATATAGCCTCTTGAGGCAGCGGTAGAAGACATTGCTACTGGTCCCTCTCGTCGTCGCGCTCCGCAGCATTTCAGGATATACTGACCTGCGCAGTCGATGGCTGCTTTGGACTTGCCGAGTTTTTGAGTACCTTTGTAGTGAGTATGCGCCCTCTTTGTGTTCTACTCGAGCAAGATCAATCATTGTCTGCGATGGGAACTGACTATAAACAGCTGTATTGGCTCTACATGTACTTGGCCTGTGCTGGCCCCGACCATATGGCACAATCCCTGCTTCAATCCATCCTTAGCTTCTGTTATCGTCATATCCGCCGATGTTGCTATACAGTTTCTTTGTTTGGCGGAGAAGTAGTTCGCAGCGAACAGGCTTCTTGTTGACGCTTGCGCTCCAACTTGGCGTAATGCAGGCCACAGGCGTTGCACAGGGTGCGGGCGCCGTCGGGACCACGCCGCCATTCGGGAGTGTCAGTTCTGTTGCAAGTATGACAACATCCAGGAGAAGCGGCATGCTTGGCGTTAGTTAGTATGTATCCAGAGCTGAACTGCATCGAATGGACTTACCCTGCGGCGCTTCTTGCCCTGAATGCTGACACTGCCACCCCCCCCGTGCGCGCGTCCGGCACTGCTTCTTTGACCGGTGTCTCTTTGTTGCCGAGTATGATCGCGGAGATATGAGAGCTGCCTTGTGATGCCGTCGGATTCCGCAACTGCTTTGTCGAGCGCACTGAGTTGATACTCAGAATCGAACTGCCCTCCTAGCTGTGTATGGCCATTGCAAAGCAGATTCTCGACGGAATCAGCAAGCTGGCGGATTATGGTGGCAAGCTTTGACGACTAATCAGCATCTCTGCAGTTGGAAGGAGGGCCAAGGCAGACATACCTGCCTATCAGGCTGTGGGACCCACACTTCATGGCCCATGCGAGCCAACTGGTTGTCGGCTTCTGCAGCAGGCCTGTAGTGGGTTTGGGGCCAGGCGTTGTTATAGTACTCGTTCTGAAAAGAATCTTCAGGCAGTGTGCGTTGATCTGGAAGTAGATGCGGAGGCTGCTGCTGCTGCAAGTGCGAGTCGGCGGGAGTTGGCTGAGCTGCACCATATTCGAGAGGAGGAAAGATCCCTCCTGGCAGAAGCTTTTGATACACGAGCTGATTCGGGTGCGGATCGGTAGCAGGGGAGTTGCAGTTCAGCTCGGAAAGCCGGTAGTCAGGATGAGAGCTCCGAGCAGATTGTTCTGGTCTTCCGGATGCTGCATGCCCACGATATGCGGTGGAAGACAAATCAGCTCAAAATCCTCGGACCCCGAGTATATTGACACTCTCGACATGATCTAATCCTGTTAGTCGATTCATTACAGCAGGGAGCGTAGCATCACTTACACCATGAAGGCTTATCTCTGAAGACGGAAGTGAAGCTAAAGCTAAATCATGACTGCTCAGATGTTCTTCTAAAGCAGGCTGGTGATGAGCTCTTGGTCAATTGGGCGTAGAGGGAAAAGAAAGACATATTGACCTGATGCAACCATGAACGACCCCGGGTGTTCTCGAAAGCACTGTTGACCCTCAAACGAAATCGTCGAATTTCATCTTGACGTGGATTGATCTAGATCAGCCACAACTCTCCTTCGAGTAGGCCATAAATAAGCCATAGTGACTCGAATAGCATCAAAACTCGTAGGCGCCGAACGACTGACACGCCCCGTCTTGGTTCGCTTGAGCTTGTTGCGCCTTCTTTTGAGCATGCAGACTTGCTCGTCGGAGCTGACAACACTGCCTCAAACTTGTGTTCCGTCTCCAAGAGCCATTTGAGTCAGGTGACACGGAAGCGTCTTGGCTTACGACAAGGTTCAAGCCAGAGACAGCGACCCTCACGAGGGGCCGTGCTGACGGACATGATATTTGACAAGCGTATACTTCGAGTCTATCAGCTCAACGATACCTTTTTCCGAAGCAAACTCAATAACAGAGGGACTCGGCTCAGGGTCAGACCGAATCTGGTCAGACCGAAAGTGCTTTTCCCATGCGTGCGTAGTGTACTGCTCCCAAGTGCCAGGTCCCTGAAATTTTTGCTCGCAACAGTCTAACCGTTCCGGTCGGCGCATTTTCGTATTCACTTCCGACGCCTGTATCTGATTGAATGGGACTTGGCGCTGGTGGCTGTTAGTAAGGTGCCTTTGGAAACCCGTCCTATTAAAAAAGAGGTATTTCGATCGACCGTCTTCTTCACAGGTTTCGCATTTGAAGGAAGAAAATCGGGTGTGGGTCGCAATATGCTTCCGCCAGCTGCTTTGTGATTTGCACTTGACCGGGCAGCCTGCGAAGTGAAATATACAGCAGACCTGTAAGCAGGGGTCTTTTTTTGGCGAGGCGATTTGGAGCAATGCGCGTGGAGAAGGCCCGTCCCCTGGAGGCTAAGGTATGTCAGTCATGATATGCTAATATTGCCAGAGTGAGCTATGACAAGTGAACGTACCGGGTCATCGGAGGGCTCCTTGGGGTCGAACGCACGCATGGATGTTGAGGTAGGGTCGCCGAGCAAGTGCTGATGTGGCTCACAGAGGTGATAAGCAGAATGTTGGTCCCTATAGATGATTTTAGATTCTAACAGATATTGAATAAGCGACTCGCTTGGCTCGCAGATGGCCACTTCATCATCGCGATTTAGCGACCTGATGTGCTTAGTCCAGACGTGCTCAGCGTAGTACTCCCAAGCAAAAGGCTTCACAAAGGATTGATCGCAACATTTCAACTGCTCTGGTGGAGCCCTTTCCGTATACCGCTCCCGACCGACGAGCTCTCTATATCGTGCTGCTAGTATTTTGTGTTGTCGGCGAAGGTGGTCTTTGAAACTGTTCTCGTTCCAGAAAGTTGCAGAACAATACTGGCAGATGAAGTAGCGAAGCTGGAGGTGGGCTACCATATGATGCATCCAGTTAGATTTGTATTCGATCTGCTTTCGGCAACCGGCGAAGCTAAGTAAACAGAAAGCCCCTCGACGGGCGGATGCTTGTGTTGGCAATAATCGTAGAAGAGCCCCGTCGCTTGGAGGCTGACATAGGTTAGTCATTGGATCAAGTCAATGTCGGAATGGGCTGTAACGAGAGAAACGTACCGGGCTAGAGTCCTCCATGAAGTTGTAGGGAGGTGTGGAAGCTGAACCAGATGCGCTGGACGAGGCAACGAGCTGAAGTGCAGACGTTGAGCTCCTGGCAGCTCTCTCATCGTTCAACCACAAGACTCTATGACGAGGCTCTTCAACGGGATGGGGGGTTTGGGAGTCGTGATTTAATCCACGCTCAGAAAGTGCGCCGCGAGGGGGCTAATTTGACTTAGTCACGATCCCGGAGAGCTTTAAATTGGGTTGAAGAAAGAATCACACCTGAACGCTGGCTGGATCGGTGTGAATACCATTGAGTAAAGATGAAACTGGAATTGACATGATGGGGAGAGAAGAAAGCCCTTGCTGAGGCCCAGGTGGCCCGTCTGGTTGCTGGGTTTGGGCGGCCCAGCGATCGAAATCTGGCGCGGCACAAGTGCAGACTGGTTTGTACGGCCTTCAGCAGGTTCTTGGTCGGCGGTGTCGAGGTACCCACGGCAGTCGAATGATTCGCGAAAAGGAGGTGCATCAAGCTGAGTCTAATGCGTGTCAGTCACTGGACTGATATATGATCATCTTGAAATGAGCTGAGCAGGAGAATCGCACCTGGACGTCGGACTGCTCCTTGGAATCAGGGGTTGGTGTACAGAGCAAAGATGAAACGGCAATGGGCATGGCTTTGGCTTGTGATCGACACCAGAATAAGAGACGCCAACGATGATGAGAATAGTCCGCGACGGAATCGCGGCGAGGTGGTCGAAATGGTGGCTTTATATATGAACAGGCGATGGCTCAGCCTCGGCGAAGTGGGTCAACGACGTGCTGCATCAAGGGGGGTTGCCCTTCCACCCATGCCTGGAAGCCTCATACCCCGCCTCGACGAAGGAGCGCGAGGAAAGGGGTGTGGACACTGGGTGAGCTTCGCTCGACCAACGAGCTGCATGGGAGGCTGGCCAAAGCAGGGCAGGTTGTGGCTCCGCTGCAGGGTCGGGCACCGTTCCTCCTTTCTGGCAGCGTGACTCTGTCACGGTATACCCAGTCACGGCTAGGATCCCCGGGCATGCACCTCATGGAGCCGTCCATGCAGCTGGCTGGTACCATGGGGTGAACCTGGTTCCTTATGCTCAGGAGGACAGAGCTTCTCTTTTGCTCAGCCGCTTTGTGTTTGCACTCTTGTTGTCCATGATTCTGCGGGACACGCTCTCCCCGGGCCGAGACAAACCGTGCCAGCTAGTGGTTGCGTGGGGCGTGTGCTGAATCAGCCACAATGGCTTTTACTCACACCTAATGGCTCTCATGGCCTTTTCGTGGTGCCAACTGTACCATCGAGCCTCCCTCACTCGGCACTCCCTGCCAGCTCGTGGCTTCGCTGTCATTTATTCCGCCGTCTCTAGCAGTAGTCCTACGGATGCAGGATTACGCTGCTGCTTTTGTCAACGAGCGTTCTGCAGAGATGTACGTTGTCCTCCACGCCCAGCTCAAAACTCAGTAATCTGTAGCCTAACTCGATTCAGTCATGTAGCTTAGGCTC
Source organism: Akanthomyces dipterigenus (assembly GCA_030783385.1). NCBI lineage: Eukaryota > Fungi > Ascomycota > Sordariomycetes > Hypocreales > Cordycipitaceae > Akanthomyces > Akanthomyces dipterigenus. The sequence goes on along the minus strand of JARJRE010000539.1, from coordinate 3,282 downwards.
AGAAGCCACTTCCAGAAAAGATACGAAGTGACACGTCAATTTTCTTTAGTACGCTTGCACCCTTGCTCCGGTGTGGGAAGTGGGTCTTGAAAATGCCAAGACTTGGTGCTCTCCATTCAACTGAACTTTTGTCACGCAGAGCGTGGGCCGCTGGGACGCCTGGGGACACCTTAGGGGGTGGCTCCCTCAGAATACGGATAAATGCATAATGAAAAACAGTTTTGTGGGCTGGGGGCCCTCGTACCGGCGCAGGCAGTCATGCTGCGTGACACCTTTCGACACTAGCGAATTACCAGCCTCGGCTGACGGGAAGTGCTTCAGACTTAACATACATCAATCCCAGCAAATACGGGAATTGGAGCGGATGAGACTAGTGCCATGGCCAAGCTCAATGCTGGTTCGAAAAAGGCTGCGGGGGCGGGGACAGAAGGGGTGCTGGCAGGCCTGTCCGAACCGGCCCATGCTTTCTTCGACTTGGACGGCACAGATGACTTGCGAGGCGAGGTCATTGCTGAACTTCTCATTTCCCCAATTAAACAGTCTCGGCCCATAGACAAGCATGCGAATGTTGCAAAGGAGCAGCAGCAGCCAGTATGATTCATGTGGTTAGTGCCCTTCGAGCAGCACTGGCTAACATAGCAGGTTATCTACGGGTTCGGGTTGCCTGGGGCTTCAAAAAGTTATAGTGACGCCTGCGAACTAATAGTTGTAAGATTTACAAGGCTATTTTTGGGGGGGTTGGGGGGGGAGAAGGGGGGGAGGCGGGACATTACTGACTTTTGGAACTAGGAGAACTTCCTGATCCAGGCACAACAAATCAACGGTGGCGATCCACGAAGCCACGCAACACCATTTGCTAGGGGCGGCGTGCAGCTTGGCCCGGGGGCAGCTCTTTATCCAATCACCGGTTTTGATATGGTAGCATTACCTGTCTTCAAGGAGTCACAAACCGTCTTACTCGAAGAGCCAGGGCCTGACGCCACGCACTCCCATCTGATCAGAACGCTTTGGCCGTCCACATCTGCACTATTCCTCAGGGAGAAGGGCCTTTTTATCGCTCGGGGAAATATTCGCTTGGTTTGTCTGCTTTATGAAAGGAATGATGGGTCAACTGTAACACGCTCCACCCACCCTTCTCGAGAAAGCCCGAGGAGGTCGTAAAAATGCTCTTGGCTGTGAGACCTTATCAGCACGGACACTCTCACGTTTGCGACAGAACATACCTGAAGCGTTTTCCTAGATTGTTGTGGACTATATTCGGAATAGATATACATCTACTATTCCATATATTGCTAGGTCGATAGGCAGAATGCATAAAGTTATGGATGATGTAACAAACTGAATCCTGGCTCCGGCAACTGAGGATCATCGAGAACATCCCAACTAAAAATATTAGCCAAACCGTCTTATCTTCCTACTGCATGAACTTCTCACCATGAAGCGGTAATTCGTGTGCTCTTGGTGTGAAAAATGTCTCAAGCCCATCCATAAGCTCAACGCCACGGCGGATGGCTGCCATGTATTCGATTAGCGTATCATTTTCTAGCCTCGAGACAGACCCCGCAGCCCGAAAACACTGACGCATCCCGTCGCAAACGGCTCGCTGTACAGCTCGGTATTCTGCGTTGTGTGGCTGCTGAGATCCCTGCTCAGCCAAAAGTACCTTGCCAGTCGCAATAGCTAGGATCTTGATGAAATCGACCTCTGCCTCTGCCCCTGCATCTTTGTATCTGGCTATTATTTGCGAATATTTATCAAATAATTCAGGCACACTGGTTTCAGCCGTTACTTCTCGGAGCGAGAGAATGCCGTGGAGCTCCTGGAGCCTGGCGGCGGTTGGGACTTTGCTATCCCAGTCTTCCTCGCCCTGTGGTAATCTCCGCAACAGAGAGGCTACCCGTGTCTTGACACTAGCTGCAGGTTCTTTCGGTGCTATGACGTTCATTTTGGACGGCGGCGAGATGATGTCGCAGACGGATGAGGGGGGCGCATGGCCATGGCTGGCTGCTGGCGCCGGAGGGAGGCTGCACGAGACCCACTATCCGGATATATATACTACTAGCCGTAGCATTAGCATATTAGTCGCAGACGAGCAGTTCTGCTTTCAAGGCTCGGTAAAATGTGTGAACTTTTTCGTTATCGTTTTCGCTGTGGTCACGTAAGAGTTGTCGTTGAAGACTGGTGCATTTTTTTCATAGACACGGGAACAAAATGCCCTGCGCAGCTACAATACCGTCGTCAGATGTCGTCTTTCTCCGAAAACGTACTACCCCGTCAATGCTGTGAGTCTTCGTCACAAGATCTATTTTTACTACTTTTCTCATTGTCAAATAGTGGACTGCCTCCAGCAGCAGACAAGCGAGCTCGGCATGGCCATTGCTAAGCACTTTGCTTTGCATATTAGAGCACAAGAGAGATAGAACTACCTAGTGTCATGCAGCCGGACTGCCTGCGACGGCGCAAGGGCCTCCAGCCCACAATAACTGTTTTTTACTACCTACGTATTTATCCGTATTTGCAGACATGCTTCTTGTAGCCGTGGAGGCTGGTGGAGTTTTAGTTGTCGGCGGTGCGCAGGTAGAAGCTGTCAACTCAGAATCTAGACACTTGATAGACTATTAGCTGTATGAACGTTACTTGATTTATTATCAGCAGTGCCACAAGTTGGGGTTTAGCTCGTGCCCAGCGCCAGATGTGATTGTCTAAATGGCACATCGCGCTCTTGCCGCTCTGAACGACGCTTGTATCGAGAAGAGAAGCACAAATTTGTTACGTATACCGCCCTTTCAACCCGAGCAAAGCTTCCGCGATCGTATACAGAGAGCTGGGCTGTATCCTGGGCCATGCAAGAGTGCCTTGGGTCCGCAATCTGCACAAGCACTCTGTGGAAGTCTTTACTAGTCCGATATTTACTGATTCGTATAAACAAAAACTGCATCCGTTCGGCTCACAGAATCAGCATGATCGACCATGCTCCAGTGCTCATGGTGCCCCGTAACCTTCGCCATTGAGCCGAGTCTCCGGCGATCAGCCGCAACACATGGCCTAAATTTCCACCAGACAGGCTCGTGGCAGCGTACCCTACACGCTATGCAAGTAACCAGTGCAAGCTCTGTCGAAGCAGAGACCGTTCCCGCATGAACCACGTCGCCCCTCCCCTGGGCAAGCCCTGTGCACACGAAGCACCTACGCCGGCCTACTTATGCAATGCACAAAGCGGTGGAACACCGGATCGCGTCCCCAGAAAAGAGAGAACGTTGTCTAGTCCGTAGTGCAGTCACA
>JARJRE010000535.1:0-26864 GCA_030783385.1 Akanthomyces dipterigenus | reverse complement strand
AGGAGGATGAGGAGGAGGAGGAGGAGGAAGAGGAGGAGGAGGATGAGAGTGAGGATGAAAGTGAGGATGAGAGTGAGGATCAGGATCAGGATCAGGATCAGGATGATGGCGGTGAAGATGATGATGGTGAAGATGAAGGTGATGGCGAAGATGAAGGTGATGGCGAGGATTTGAATGATTGGCAAGGATTTGATGATTGATATAATCAGCCGCCAAGGACATAGATCTGCATTTCAGTTTTAGCGAGCATAAAATAATGTTCCTTTAGAGACTACCCAGCAATGTCGCGTGGCTCTAAGACATGCTGCAACAACATACTCCTTCCAGGCAAAAAAGCTATGGGCGTCAATGTGATTCCAAGGTCAAGAAATAGTCAAGTCATTACAATCTTTTACTCTATTCATCCGTATCTTTACAGCTCATGCTCTTTGTCGGTCGCCGTGTTAGCGCGGCAAAACCTCGGGCCGTGGAGTGACGCATGTGTCCTGCGGGCTCTAGATCTGGCCAACATTAGCTTTCCTACAACATTGCCCCTCGCGGCTCTATGTGACGACAAACAGAATATTGCGGCACAATGCGCCGAGCGTCTCTATTATTATTAGCGGCCTCCCGCCTATGCGGAGCCAAGCCTCACAGCTTCAGCATCCACGAAGATGTGCTGGCACATCCAGAGGTACGTACATCTATCGGTTGGCCAGCCCAGAGGCAACGGCCGAGCAAACGCATTGTACAGTGCACTGACGTGACCTCCCAACGATGCAGTTTGAGGTCATCTTTGGTAAGGACGTCATCTCGGAAGAAGACGCGAAATCGCTCGTCCAAAATTCAGCTCAATCCGCCGACAAGGCACCACCGACTGAGGCCGCCCAAGGCCACGGCAAGGACGATAACGAGACCCCACTATACGCATACGAAATGGTCAACATGGGCGATTACAAGGCGCTCTGCTCAATACCGGTCATCGAGCCCGCACCGGCAGAGAACAGAACGGCAACGGAAATAGCCAAAGCTGAGGAGGCACGCGAAGCAAGCCGTGCCGTGGAGAACGGTTGGGAACTGATTGCCGATCTGGAAGATACATGCCTATACTATGTGTCTGGATGGTGGAGCTACTCTTTTTGCAGAAACACGGAACTTGTGCAGTACCATGCTCTGGCAAGCAGTCCCAAGGGCCAGCCACCCAAGCGCGATCTTCACTCGCCAGAGTACGTGCTGGGAAGGATTCCCACGATTCCATCGCAGTCGCGAAGTGCAGAGTCGACCAACGCGGCCGGGCACGAACTGGACCCAATCCCGGCCGAAATCCAAGAAAAGGGCAAGCAGAGATATTTGGTGCAGAAGCTCGAGGGCGGTACGATTTGCGACCTGACACAGCGAGAGCGCACAGTCGAAATTCAATACCACTGCGTCCCAGGACTTCAAGCGGAAAAGATCAGCTGGATTAAGGAGGTGACCATTTGCGCCTACGTCATGGTGATTGATACGCCTCGACTGTGTAGTGATGCTGCATTTTTGCCTCCCGAGCCCACACAAGCCAATGCCATCACTTGCAATCTTGTGTCGGACGAGGCATCGTTGCTACTGGATTCAAAGAAGGACGCCTACAAGACGAACGACGAGAATGGTGGAACAGAGACTGGCGAGCAGGTAGGAGATGCAGCGGCGGTCGCGGCTGCAGCTGCAACCGCGCTCAAAGAGCTGCTCCGTGACACGGGGGACGGCACTAAGGGCAGGCGCGCTGTGGTTGGTGACATCAATGTTGGCTCGCGCAGCATCTTATCGCTAGGAGATGAGGCGGGTCGAGTGCCATTCAAGCTGACGCCGCCGCGAAGCTTCATGTCGACTGGTCTTGCGCAGGAGCCCAAGTTGCAGGTCATTGTGGTGCAAGGCGCGAGTCTGGAGGACGGCGGCGAAGTGGAGTCGCTGTCGCGAGAAGAGCTCAGAAAGCTAGAGATTGACCCGGATACAGTCAAGGATATGGCCGCGCAGGTTCAAAAACTTGCCGGCGACAACGGATGGCGCTTGGAAGTATCTGACTCGGGCCTGGCCGGCGTGCGCGAGCTTAAGGGCTACATTGACGACGACGATGCAGACGATGAGGCCGAGAAGAAAGCCAAAGCCAAGGCGAAGCAGCAGCAGAAGCGGGAGAGCAAGGAAAAGGCAAAGAAGACGGAGAAGTCGAACAATAAAGCCACCAAGAAGAAGACTCAAGCAGATGGCAACGAGAAAGACTGGTCGGTGCCAAAAACGCCAAAGCCACAAGCGGAACAAGATGCCGAGGAAGAGCCTGCGGATGAAGAGGGAAGCCAGGAAGATTTCTACAACTACAAGGACGAGCTGTAGGACGTCATCATAGTGCGTATTAAGCGGGCATGGGCCAATTTCCCTTTTGCGGTGATATATCTATATTTTCTTGGTCCGCTGCATTTTATTATGCTGGGAGAGTTGCAGAAGAAGCTGTTGTTTTTCTTGTACAGTAGCAATAGAAGAAGCTAGTGCCTATGGATAGCGCAAGCGGAATTCTCGACGATAATGTATAGGTATACAATAAATGCAAATTGGGATCTGTGATGAACCGTGATGGGCGCTGTAGTTAGCCCCTGGCCGGCGTCCGTCGCAATCTGCTGGCGGCGGCACTGCGCCGGGACTATTTTGGAGAGGGCCCGGGTTCTTCCCCGGAAAAGTTGGAACGGGCCGTGATTGGGTCCCAGGTCGGCGGTGCGTGTGGAGCTGAGCGGGCGTTGGGAGGACTATGGTGGCTAACGGGCTGGTAGGACGGATGTATGCGTTTCAGAAAGAAAGCGAGAATGGAGCGGCTACTTTCTTCTTCTTGTTTTTTCCATGCCTGTTTGAAAATAAATCGGCTCATGCAACCTTTTCTTGGCTTGCAGTGCTGGTGTTGGTGCTTGTGAAGACGTGGCTGCAGATACAGCTTGCAGATGCATAAAGTCATGCCATTATGGCAGCATGTGGAACATGGTCGCTTTGACGAGCAAGGATGAAGAGAGAAGGGGGCACTTCGTCAAGAGGCATTTTTGGGAGGACTGTTGGGCCAAGAGTGAGATGTAGAGAACAAAACTCTGGTCGCAAAAAGCAAATCCGGTGGGTGAGATGGCTGTTGCAGAGAGAAACAGGGAGCCTGTGATTTGCTTTTTATCAAAGCCAAGGTGACTTGTCGAGGGGAGCTGAATTCAAGGTAGACTTAGTTGTAGATGGCTTGAGCCGGGGAAACATGATGTTTCTCTTGTTGGTAGCAGCATGATGCGACAACGGGAGTGACTAGACGCTGTGCGTGGCTGTCTTCACAAGGGCAACGGTATTTGGGTGGGCGGGCGGCGCATTGAGCTGGAACTGGCGGTAAACAACCGTCAATCCCCCTCATAAGAAGAAAAAAACACACATACACACAGAAGAACGACGACGGTAGAAAGCAATTTAGCTGAGCCTTGCAGAAAGACATTCGCCAACATTGGCGTAATGCGCGTGTGCTTGACCGCCAGACGTCCGGGAACGCTAACGTAACAGATTTACAGTGGTTGCAGGAGCCGAGAAAGCCCCAGCGGCCCAGGACCCGGCTTGGGGCTTGGAAAGAGGGACCCTGTTTAGTGCCCGAGCGCCTGGGACCGCTAGGCACGATGTCACGGTAGGTGGCAGGAGATGAATGCCGATTGACTTTGGGTTTCTTCTCTTCGCACACAATGCACTGCCCAAGTCTTATTGTCAAGTTGATACCTACAGGGGAACGTGGCAAGTGAGCAGTGGCTCTCTATAAATTTAGTTGAGACTATTGTGCCCCAGAAAGAAGCGAGCAGCAGAAACGGGGGTTAATCCGTCACCCGCTTGGCTGGCACTTGGTTGGCTGGCTCCCCCCCCCCCCCCCAAAGGTGGACGGGCCGCAGCGCCTCACTCCCCGCAACGCTCTCCGTGTCAGCCCTCTTCAGCGGTGCCATTGCAGCGGGCCAGTCGCTCTTGCCCCCCTGAGAAGGCTGTCCTAGCGCAAAGGCCACTCACTCATCCAACAGCGCAGCACCTCCCCAGCCATCTGGTTTATTTTAGGTATTTTTCTGTAGCCCCCTCCCTGCCTTTTTCATGCGCACACGCACGCACCACACGCACACACATTGCGTTAGATTATCATGCCCTTGACTATTTCTCTTCTTTGCTAATAATAAACCACACTATTTTTTTTTTCAATTCTTTTCATGGACGGATATTCCAAGCTTGTTCCTGAACTTTGTTTATTTTGAGTTGGGGCCGGCCACTCGTTTCAAGGACAACCCACACACACTGGCACGCCCGCTACCAACGGCCAAGCCACCAAAACACCAAAAAAAGTGTCCCATCCCTTGCGTGCAGCAAAACAGCACACCCGCAGCAACGTCGCCCTCTTTTTCTTCTTTTGCATTCCTGCATCCCTGTTGTTTTATTTTTATACCTTCTTCGTCGTACCGTCATTCGCCCTCCCATGACGAGCAAAGCCACATAGCTTTGTCGCCTCTTTTTTCCAACGCTCCAACCGTCTCACGCTTGCGATTTTTCATCCGACCGTCCGCCTCATCCTCCCTTCGTCTGCGTATTTCTTGCTCTCCGCCCCTGAGATATTCCTCGCTGCAGCTGCACCGCGGCTGGCTGCGCTTTTGTCGGCACTGCTTACTCCATCTACGGATAGCACACTCGCCAGCCAACCGAGACAACTGCTCGGTTCGTCCCTGCAACCGTCCGACACCCCAACGTCCCACAGCTTCTCGTCTTGTCGTTATTCTCCTATCTGCTCAACACCACAGGCGTAGTCATTTTCTCGCTTCTAGACAAAAAAAAAGGGACCCCTCTCGCTCTCAGAAGCCGCGCGCACGACGTCTTCGCCCCGACTGCCGACATATATCCTCCGAAGCGCGAACAACAGCACAGGCAAGCCTTCCTTGTCGCATGGGTTCGTCTCCGCGCTGGCGCAGAGATCCGCACTTGCAAACCGTTTCATCAAGGCAATAACTTTATTGCAATGACAGAAATGTGCCCTTGCTCTCCTGCAAGCCCTGTCTGATCCATCTGACCAGCTCGACGGCCAACCCGCATTTCATGTTTTAGCCACTGTTGCTTTCTGCTTCTATCGACCTGCTTCGCTCAAACCACCTTTATTTTTGTCCAACACAAGATTCAAGCCTCATAATGGACCTGTCGGCGTCCCAGTCTGGGCAGCGTCCACGGCCCCCGTATCCCCGCGCTCCGTCTCGCGCCTCTACCATCGGCAGCAACACGCGTAGCGTTAGTAGCTCCAACGCCTCCCACATGCAGCCAGCTTCACCCGCTCAGTCTTTTGCTCAACCTCAACGATTCTACACGACTGCCACAGCAGCTTCGCCGCGCTCAAGCTCCCGAGCTACGCCCCAGCTGTCCCGCGAGGCCAGCGGCGAGCTCGCGCGACCCCCAACCATGTCAACCTTTCTGCAGGAAAAGCTCCAGAAGGAACGCAGGGCCGAAAGTGAGAAGCTTGGGTCCTCCACCTCGTCACGCCACAACCTGGACATGAGCGCTTCCGTCGACCTCGGCCGCGTCGCCACTGACAAGGCCTTCAGGTCCTCCGAATGCGAGCCCCAGCGGCCCCAGTCCAGCGCCGGCATGGAGTCAGGCAAGAAAAAGGGTTTCGGGGTGAAGGAAATGGAACAGGTCGTGTCGTCACTTCACAAGCAAAACTTTGACCTCAAGCTTGAACTATATCATCGTCGTGAAAGACAGACCAAGCTGGAAGAACGTTTAGGTGCGCTTGAAGCCGAAAAGCATGACGCGCAAAAACTGAGCGAAAAGTTGCTGGCCGACTTGGGAAAGCGCGACAAAGCCATTGAGGAAGCCGTCAGCATGATTGTTGAGCTCGAAGCCAAGGTTGACCAGCTGCTCAACGAGCGCACCATGGTCCAGCACGTGGAGAGCCAGGGATTCTACGCGTCAACCGACGGATTCGAGGATTACGACGACTCAATAGCCAACTCGTCTACTGCGGATCTAACACAAGTCCAAGACCGCTCCAAGACGCCTACCGTGAATCGCATGCCCAGTTTTCTCTCTGATCACAATGTCACCACGGAGAACCTAAGGAAGGTCTACATTGGCAACCGCGCGAGCAACATGAGCTTGCGTCGCACCTCAGGTGGTCAGTCAGAAGCTGACAACGCCATGATAAACGGCCTAGCCAGCCCCACACTGAGTGTCCTCAGTGAGAGTTCTTTCAAGAGTGTGTATGGCCAAAAGGGCGGTGACACGACCGTTATCGACTTTGACGACCCCATCGCGCTGAGCGGCTTTGACGGGAGCTCCCCGGTCATAGTTCAAGAATCACCCGCTTCAGGCGCCAAACCCCCAAAATACCAGCAGTACTACGACAACGACCATTTACTCTCTTCCAGACACCAACAAGAATGCAGACCCGCTACAGTCCGGCCCATCAACGACGTCCTGAGCCACGACTCACCGCTGCAACGACTAGAGAGAGGCGACTCTGGGCCTCGTACCGGCGGGCCAGATGTTCCCCCTCACCAAGTCTCTCGCAGCGAGGCTTCTCAGAACCAACATCGCAACAGCGTGCGTGGCTCGCCTGCCCGCCGATCCATCAAGGATGACAAGAGAGCCGCGTTGAGAAAGGTAGTGACGGACGCTGGCGGCGTTCGCCTACACGACCAAGCGTTGCCGCCGACGCCTGATACCATCTCGTCGTCGACGCTGCAAAGGTACAAAAATTCCAACGACAACCTGTCCGTACGTCACCAAGTCTCAGATGAGCGGCAGAGAATCTCGTCAAACGAGATACGGCCAACGCAGGAGCCTCGGGCGACAGAACAAAGTGGTGGCGGTGTGTCTTTGGTACAAAAGGAGCCCCCACGCAATGCACGTAGCTCGCGACAACCCGACGCGGGAGTGATGCCCAGCTACGACCCATATGGTGCCAAGAATATTCCCAGACCTCACTCTGTCGGAGATACAACCCTCTCCCACAAACGAAACCGCTCATGGGACAGCGACGACGAGTCCGATACCAAGTCGCTGCAGTCCAGCCTCGATATTTGGATGCGAGAAAGCACTAAACTTCACAAAACGACGGGCGGCCGCATCTCACCAGACCTCTTCGGCTTCCCGACTAGCATGGCCCGCGGTGGCTGGGCTGCCAGCTCACTCTTCGATCCTAAGCAGAGGCTCGGTGCCATGCCTAGCACAGACTACATGCACGATCTGCTATCTCTGCGCGAAGCGCTGCTGTCGCCTAACCTACCTCCGCCGCCTCCGCCCGACAGACGGTCCAGCCTTTATGGGGTTGGACGATCCATGTCGGCCATGCCCACAACCGAGAAGCCCCTCGCCGCCGAGGGCACCTGGCAAGCACCACCATCGTCCTCTGGCGCTACCAACGCCACTGCTCGGAATCGCCGCAATAGTGACGCGGCTGATCTCCGCTCCGGCACGCGCACGCCCGTCCAAGGAGACCACAAGAGAGGCAACAGTAGCAGCACCTCGTCGAACCATCAGCATCCGCCCATCTCGTGGCAACAAGGCCCGCGAACTGGCATCAAGGGCCTCTTCAGGCGCTCCTTACCCGGCGGCGGCGGACCACCGCCACCAGTCGCGTCATCGCCTGCCAAGTCTGACTGCGCGCAGGACACGGATGCACCAGCGTCGTCATGGGCCTCGCGCAGCAGCGCTGCCGCGAACGACTGTGATCGCACCGGCGCCACGCCACCGCCTATCATGCTCAACAATCCACGGCAGGCAGCCCGACGCAGCTCCATTGCGACCGTCTCGTACGATGGCGCCTCTGCCTCTGCGGCGGATGCGCGGTCGCTCAAGTCGCAGGCGGCCGACGCCATGTCGCAGCATAGCATCCCCAACTCGCAATCAACGACAGGGACGCGAAGGAAATGGCTGCCGGGCTTTTCACGCAACAAGGCGTGATTGTCGAGGCACTGTACCTAATGCACCTTGCAACGTTGCAGCACCTCTACATAAGATTGTTTCCACCGACTATTCTGTTTCCCAGCACACAAGAACATCATTAGCGTTCAATTTTTTTTTGTAGCAGTACCAAGGAAGGGCATATCTTATCCATCATCGTTAGGCCAAGCAATTCGGCATAGGAGTTTTTGTTTATTTGAGCAGCTCCTTTTTTACAACTTGCATTACTGTTCATTCAGAGAAGAGGAACTTCAGACTTTATTATGGTATTTTATTATGCACACCGATCCAGTGGGTTGGCTAGGTTATTGTTAGTAGACAGCTATATTGTAAATCAACTTTGTCGGAATTCTTTGTAATTGTTTCACAAACTATCAACTGCGTAAGGGTAAGACGAAGCAAGTGTTTAATCAACATCTGTGATTGTTTTGTATATACGCTGCTGTATACTATATACATGGCATGCCAACATGTACAATCTGAATCGCCAACATCACCAAGAGATTCATGGATGTAGGAAAAGGACAGGATACTCTCTCTCGGCGCCTTTCCCACATCAGATCCACTCCCAGTTGCCGTGGACGCGGCCCGGGCCGAGGCTGCCGACGAGGGCGGAAAAGGCAGCCGGGGAGAGGTCGAGGTCGCCGTCGGCGCAGCCGCCGCAGCGGTCGACGACGGTGACGTCGACGGAGCGGCCGCCGTAGTGGGCGCGGAGGCGGCGGCCGCAGGGGTGCTCGCGGTCGTAGAGGCCGTGGCCGACGGCGACAATGTAGTCGCCGTTGCCGTTGCTGCGGCCGCACGCGCCGAGGCCCGGGTTGAAGTAGGTGATGTCACCCGAGGCGGCGGCGGCGGAGAGGGCGAGGGCCAGGGTGGCGGCGATGGTCTTGGTGAGGGAGAGCATTTTTGCTTTTGTGCGTGTGTGGTAGGAGGAAGAGTGAGGGAGTGGCTTCTTTGACTTGCTGGGTGAGTTGGATGCCCTTTCTTCTCTATCGATGAGGTCGGAAGCGCCAATTTATATACCAGAGGTCGAGGATGCAGGAATCCTTTGGCGAGTAACGTTGTAAGTTCTGTCAGCGTAATTTACTCGTAGTGCTAGGGAAACAGGATGCTTGATTGGGTCATCTCGTCAACGTGCCTCGTGGGATTGTGCAGTCTGACACGCAACGTTGGGCTCCTTTGACAGCGAGGACCAATAAGAGACGCCAAAGAACGCTGATGTTGCGGATTTTGGTATTAATGTACGCCCATGATCATGTGAAGTGACGCCAAGAGACGGGCCATCTACGTGACAAGTTCACAATTTGGAAGATTTGCCCATGGAGAAGTGATCCATGAGCGGACCGACATAAGCTTGTAGGAGCGTACTGCATGGGTCCGGATCCCTCGAGTTGTAAAGGTACACTAATAGGGATCCTACGATCCTCAGGTCTACTGTCTTGTACATATTCGCAACTTGGGTCATAATGTGCGAAGGATTGGCCAGCTGTCGGCAAGAATGAGCAAGAAGGCTGCGGCGTCGGTATGCCAGCCGGTCTACTAGATTACTAGCAGATGTTGAACAGTCTCATTCACAACAGAGTCTAAACCACGACTAGATCCCCAATCACGTCGTAACACTATTCCCGACGAGCACAGCTCCAAGCAGATCAACTGGGTTGCATCGTCTGTTTGTCAGGATTTTGCAAGCCGCTACGCGGGTGTTTCGGGAATGCTGACGGGCGGAACGAGTCAATCGTCGGGGTTGGCTCATTTGGGAAGGGCATTTCGAGTAGGATGCATCAACTGCAGCGATGTTCGTGCCGTTGGAATCCTTCGAGCAAAACAAGCCAAAAATGCCGTCAGTTACCCGCTTCCCCGACAAACCACCTGCAACATGCAGATTGTCAGGTCCGGACAGCATGTCCGCCGGAAAGTCCTGCCAGCTTATTAGGGTGATCGGGTCGCAACGGACCGGCCATGTGTTTTCGCCTGTATTTTCTGCGCGGATGCCGGCATGATACTAATACTTCAACAGCAACACCAGTAGACTGGCAACAGCGCTGCTATAATGTTCATTTCAGGCACCATTACTCAACGCTGAGCATCGGTGTACTTGAAACAGCACGCCTTCTTGTGCATCGAGGCGGGGATAGGGCCGCATCATAATAGCGATCGCAAACAAGCAGTGTTGAAGGGTGCTGGACCGCTAGTGGATCATCGCGGTCCAGATCGCACTGGCGTCTGTAGATGAGACTAGCGTCAGACTAACGATTGTTCTTTGGACCGGGTTGAGAAAATGAGGCGCTGCTAGTTTGAGAGCTGCTGAATCTGAAGTGGCAGGTAATAGAAGGTTTGGTCTGGGAGGGCGGAAGCGGACTTTGGTGGCGGGCAAAGTGCGGCGGACTCGCATTCCATCATCTAGTACCTAGGTAGTGATAGTCGGCTTGTTTCTTATATTGGCGGGCGAGGGGGCAAAATAAAATTTCGCAGACGGGCGAGGATGGCTGTCCAGGGAGCTTAGCGAGATGCGTGTTGAGGGAGGCACTTGGACGTGTGTGGGTGCAATTTCGAATAATCAGTATAGACGTCCATGATGCCTTCATTCGTAGAGATGGATGGATCAAGAGGTCTTTGTTGTGCAGTCAGGTTGATGCATACCTGTTGAAAGAGCTGCCTGCGTCGTTTGCAGCACTTGGGTGCCGGGGTCACGGGTAGCACGGATACGAAGAGATAAGTGATTGGCCGATACGATGAGGCTGCGTCAGCGAGAGTCGAGGACTGCAAAGCTTGCTTTTCGGATGTATGGTGATATTGGTGACCACCATAATAATGAGACAACTGTATGTTGGCAAACGAAAACATTCGAGGCGTGCGTGCACTTATCAGGTTCCTTGGATGTCAGCAGATAGGACGGCCAACTAACTTATTAGGGCAGAACCGTCACAAGCCGGGCCGTAGATTGGCTTGAGCGAAAAGTGTTCAAGAGATCTATTACACCATAGGTGCATGGTGGCGTGCGGGTGGCTGCTGTCCCAACAATAAAAAAAGATGTGGCCTGAAAGTACGAAAACTTTTTACTTTAAACATCAACCCTTCATCAACGCAGACGAGAACTGTGCGCTGCTGGAACACTGCTTGACCAGAGATCTTGCCGTGAACAAAGCTGATCGACTTGCCTGTTTGCCTCTAGTATATTCGCTGTTCCAGTGCAGATGACAAGAGGTACCTTGCGCTACTGCACGCATCTGTACCCGCCCCAACCCCTTTGGTCGCAAGCTTCATTTCGCCCGCCGTGCGAGCCACCAGACAATCTTTTGTCACCATCCTCTGCTCTCTCCATCCTCGTTATGAGCGGAATCCCGCCTCGACTCCCAGATTCGGCTCTGCTGTAGGTACTGGCTGCCTACCCCCGTGCCTCGCGACATGGGCATCATCGCCAGGGCCAACGCCGCCTTTTGGCTGCTCTGGTTCGCCGCGCTGCTCTGGTGCAGCCAAAACTCGTTTGACGACCCGTCCTCCATCTTCTACAACCAGGCCGCTGCCTACTCTCAGCGCTACTCGGCCCTGCGCGGCCTCGAGATTGACTTGTTCCTCGCCAACCACACCCGCGTCGCCGCCGCCCAGCCCCCCGACCACCACGACGAGATTCTCTGCATCGGCATCCCCAGCATCAACCGCACCTCCGAGGGCTTCCTCTCCCGCACCGTCGGCGGCCTCGTCGACTCCCTCACCCCCGCCGAGCGCTCCTCCATCCATATCGTCGTGCTTCTCGCCGACAAGCAGCCTGCTTCCCACTTTGCTTACGGCCAGCCGTGGCTGACCGACATTGTCGACGAGGTGCTGGTCTACGAGCAGGCCGGCAAGAACCACTCGGAACAGCCGGGCTACCGCACTATACCCTTCAACATCCGCGAGGATGGTCGGCCTCGCGGGAATGGCCGCGTTGAGAATATGCGTCTCGATCACTCCATCCTGGTTGAGACCTGTCGAACTCGTGGTGCGCCATATTTCGCCTTTATTGAGGACGACATTATTACCTCGCCCGACTGGTATCGCAAGTTTCTCGAGGGCGTCGCGCGTCTTGAGCTCAAGACGAAGCATTCCCACAAGGACTGGGTTTACCTTCGCTTATTTTATTCGGAAATTTTCATGGGCTGGAACGTCGAGGAATGGGCTACATATGCTGAAGTCATATTCCTTGTCTACGCAGCTTTTATTTTGGGCTTCTTTTATTTTCGACGCCGACAGCGCCGGCGCTTCCCCGCACCATCCGGCTACTCGCCTCTCATGAGCAAGGAGGATCCCGCAGCAAAGTCGGCGCAATCCCAACGGCACTTGCAAAAATTCAACCAATTGGCGGCATTGGTTATCGGGCTTTGGCTGCCGGCAGTCATTGCCCTCGTTTTCCTCAGTGGGCGTATATCCATGAAACGCCTGAGTCCCATGCCGCAGCCTGGTATCCGTGAGATGCCGCGCTACGGCTGCTGTGCGCAAGGGCTGGTTATCCCCAAGAGGCACCTGCCCATCTTCCAGTCGCTGCTTCGTGATCCTCCCTTTGATTTCCCCGGCGACATGATGCTTGAAGGCCACGCCGACCAAAACGATCTGGCTAAATGGGCCTTGGAGCCTAGCGTCATGCAGCACGTAGGCCTGAAGCAATCGTCGGAGGGAACTCGGCTCGCAGAGGTGTGGAACTTCAGCTTTGAGCGACGAAAGATGAACACAAAGCACGGGTGAAGAAGAGTACTATCGAGACGAACGAGACGCCCATGACCATCAGTCACCTTTGAACCCCATGGGGTCCGCCGCCCGTCCACGGCAATATAAGCTGCTGGACTACACGGCCAAGACCGCGTTTGGTTCTACATTGTACGATTATAGAAGTGCGGAATGGCCTCGGAGCCATTGCCGACACACACGGCACATGCCGAGCCTCAACGGCCACTCTGCCTCAGAACACAACATATGTTTACCATAGACTTGTAGACGCCATACACGGACACACTTGATGCGTTGATATCAAAGCACTTTAGGACTTGTTTTCTATAGCATAATGACGTTGATTTGAAATATGATTCAACTTTGCAACTATGGGGTGTATCTTTGCTACTTGACGCGATAACGGGACGGGCTCGATTCCGGGCCACTGGACATTATGGGTCGCTTTTCTACTATAGACCACTCGGTACTTAGTGGTTATAGTAGGCCCGACATGATGAGGCGTGTACGCCAGAATTACAGTGTTGGCGATTGTTGGACGACGAGATGTGTGTGGGTAGATTAGCGAATGGGTCGTCTTAAACAGCGCAGCACGAAATACAGCCACGCTTACCACAATACTAGCACGAAGCGGTGACTCGGTGCTGGACCTTGGGGCAACTGAACGACGCCTCGCGAACAATTGCTAACTATGAACTAGTAATGGTGGCGGCAGATGGATCGGCCACCAAGATGAGCCACAACAAGCGCACGATAGGAAAGCCACTTGAGCTGCGGGAGGCTCGGCATTCAGCAACAAATCTGAAGCAGCTGCTGGTGGCAGGCGAGCCGGCGAAGCTAGACGTGTTGGCGAGCTGAAAAGGGTTTGAGACTGCCGGCGCCGGTCAGCAGTCCCATCGCCAGTGGAGGCCAGTTGGTTTTGGTGGCCAATTGAGGCGCCGGACGCTCGTGCTTGGTGCAGTCGCCTTCCTTCGTGGGCATAGCTTGGTGCGCGATGGTTGTTGCAAGCAGTAATCGTCTCGTCAAGCTTTGCGGCTCCGCGTGCATTTCCATTCCCCGCTGCAGAGCACCCTGCCTGCCGATATGCCGGGGGAACGAGAAATATCGACGGCAGGCCAGCTGATGGCGGCAAGCGCTGCTGGTTATCAGTGCCGATCCGAACAAGCCCGCGCACGGGGATTAGGAACCTGGAGCCTGCCCCCTGCATCCCACCACTCAGATGTAGATCCTGCACCACGACCTGCCTGAATCGACGCGTTGCGCCGAAGCGGGTGCGCCCCCCCTATTGATCCATTGATGGGCTCTGGGGTCACCTTTTGGTCGATGGGCCGGCCGCACCACATGGGCACGACGAGAGGTCTCGGAGACGTCCGTCGACTGATTCTAGGTGGTGATGATCGGCCGTTGGGCGTTTCGTTTGCCCTGTCTTGTTCTCGCAACGGATACTCGGTATCGAGGTTGGCTAGCTGAGGCTCTCGGCAGCGCACAGTACACACACGGACGATCAAGTCCCTCTCAGCGCCGTCATTGGTGCGGCCATCTCCTTGGTGTTTTACATGACAAGGGAGTGGCTGAGTTTCTCAACTTGTGATACACTGCTGACTGCCAAGTTAATAATTAGTGCCAAATGCTGCTAAACACGCCGCCTCCCCCACAGCGGCTGCCCCGTGCCAGCGGCCGTGCAACAAGCCTGTCGGTCGGTCTGTCTGATTGTCTGACTAAGTCCAAGCTAAAGTCGATCACGGTGCCCAACATGGCCGAGCTTAAGAGGAGTCGCTCGCCCGCCGACTTGACGTCTACATCTCCCCTTTGATTCTTGTCTATGCTCAATTGAGACTTGCCCATCATCGCTTCTTTGTTCTTTCGCCTCGGCAAGATGCAGCTCACCGCTCTCTTCCTCTCCCTGGTCGCCGTCGCCAGCGCTGCTCCCACCGAGCTCGTCAGCCGCGACGCCACCACCTGCGGCAGCGTCAACTACTCTGCCTCCCAGGTTGACACTGCCTCCCAGGCTGCTTGCCGATACGTCCAGAACGGCGGCACCGCTGGCGGCTCCAGCTACCCTCACAAGTACAACAACTACGAGGGCTTCAACTTCCCCGTCAGCGGGCCCTACTACGAGTTCCCCATCAAGTCTGGTGGCGCTTACACTGGCGGTTCGTTTCCCTTTTGCTCAGCCGGCCGACGGCGCCGATGATGCTACCAACTCGGATTCTAACTTGTCTGCAGGTTCCCCCGGCGCCGACCGTGTCATCATCAACGGCCAGTGCGACGAGGCTGGTGTCATTACCCACCGCGGCGCCAGCGGCAACAACTTTGTCGGTTGCTCAGGCACGTCTTAAAAAAAGTGTACCAACTCTCTTTCCGACATGACATGAATTCTCTTCGTTTGTTACATTTCTTTTGCGGACGGGACAGGCTGCCCGACTTTATATACACACATACATATACATGCACAAACCTCAACCAAACAGGAAAGGGACCAATTGCATGGAACGAAAACTAAGACTCTATAAAAATTTTGCAGGGAAAAACACGAACAAGCCAGGCAATGACAGTAAATCGGGCAATGACGGCAAATCGGGCAACGACTCGAAGAAATCTGCCGCCAGCACAGCCAAGTATCACCTGCTAGGAGCTGTGTCTGGCGCGGGTGCTGCCGTTTTGCTCCGTCTACTTTAAAAAGCCATCGAGAGAACAAAGAATGATGTTGATTCCGCCATTCAAGAAGTCCGTGCGTTTGCGATTCAAGAAGATTCCGATTTTACAACGACCAAAGATGTATGCCTTGACGAGCATACCCCGTAATCACGTACTCCTTGCAGCCCGCGTGCAAGCCGACAAGACCTGTTTTCAAATAAAAGTCGAGCATCATTCGTCTTGGAATGCCAATAATGCTCCTAATAAGCACTGTATAATATCGAGTAAGTCGCCATCTGCCCTAGACTGTGTAGCGGAAAAATGTGGCATTGTCGCCCATCTCGCTCTCCGTCATCTTCTCCTGATACGTGTATTCTGCCAGTGGCTTGTGCCGGGCATCCCTCCGCGCATTCTCCCGCCGGAGATAAATGGTCATGAAGACGCAGAGGACCAGACTCATTGACAAGGTCCCGACTAACGCCAAATGCCCAGATAGGTATCGTGGACCGTCAGCTTGACGAAACACGAACCCCGACACCGCACCTCCGAGATTGCCCTGTTGCGGTACATGATTAGCACGCGCTCCGATTCATCGAGGAAGCTAGCTGGGTGCAAGATTCTTACAAAGCCCACATGCATGGCAATCCCCACGGCTCGCTTGAGGGATCCGCCAATATTGTTGCCGTTCCAGGCGACGCCTTGTGGCACATTCGGGTACACACCCACCGTCACCAGGAAGCACGCAAAGTACTTGACACCATTGTTTTGAACGCCAGCCAGCAGTGCAAACCCTAGTATCCTACATCAATCGATCGTGTTAGCAAACTTTGTTCAGTGCCCATCCAGTGTCATCCAACGTACGCAACAAGATTGAAGCCAATCATGTAGATGCCTCGCTGGCCGTGGCGATCGGCGAGGAAGCCTCCACCGACGGTGAAGAGACAGGCAACGGCATACGGCGGCACAGACATGAGCTGCGCAACCTCATTCGTATAGCCCAGGCCCTTGACAATGGTGGGGAGAAAGACAGAGACTGAGTACAGAGGGATGTAGATGCCAATGGTGATGAACATGTGTACCCAGATCTTCCAGTCCTTGAAAGCGTCCTTGGCAAAGGTGAGTTTGAACTCGTTGGACAGGGCAGACCGATCTTGCTTGAGGCGTCGGACAACTTCTGTCTTTTCTTCTGGATTGAGGAATTTGACAGATTCGGGATAGTCGTGCATGACGCGGTATGCAATAAGAGCTTGGGCAAGTCAGCATACAAACGAAGTTGTGGTACAATTCGACAGCATTGCAGTGATTCTCTTACCAACAAGAAACGTTGCCAAACCCTCAAGTATAAAGATCCAGTTCCAGCCGTTGAGACCCCCGACATCACTCATCTCCATGATGCCCCGCGCCAGCAGCCCGCCGAACGCACCGGCTGCCGTGGCTGCCGAGAAGAAGATGGCCATGCGCAGGCCGCACTCGTGGCGGCGGTACCACATGGTGATGTAGTAGGTGATGCCGGGGAAGAGGCCGCCCTCGGCGAGGCCCAGCAGGCTGCGGACGGCGAGCAGGCCGCCAAAGGACTTGACGACGCCGAGCATGATGGTCATGAAGCCCCAGACGACCATGATGCTGGGGATCCAGATGGACGGGCGGAAGCGCTTCATGGCCATGTTGGACGGGATCTCGGCAATGACGTAAAAGGGAAAGAAGATGGCGACGGCAATCTACACAGAAATGGTGACGAGTTAGAGACTTTGGAAACGGAGACAAGCGAGAAATGGAGGGTTGCGGCTTTGGGACGTACACTGTAATCGTAACCCTCCATGTTGAGGTCCTTTTCGAGACCTGCGAGCTTTGCGTTGCCAATGTTGGCGCGGTCCAGGAAAGACAGCAGGTAGAGCAAGGACAGAAATGGCAAGAGTGTGCGATCCAGCTTGCGCAGAAGCCTGCTCGTCTCTGGCTTGGAAAAGCCGACTTGGCTGTCCTCATCGCTTAGGTCCTTGACAGCGGCGCCGTCGTCTATCGAAGAGGCGACTTCTATCTGTGCAGCTTCCGGCTTTGCCATGATGTACTATCGAGTTGGGGATGAAGAGTTCCGTGATGCTTTGGAGACAAATGTGTGAGAACGGAGTTGAGCAGGTCAAAAAGGTCAACTTGTCAAGAAAATGGAGGCGTGAAATACTTATACCTGGGATCGCAATCTCCACTCGCATCAGCTGCCCGGGCTGGCGAGGGCATCGGCCTCTTCCCGAAACAAGATGAACGTCGTCGCACAGAGCAGTCGTCTGGCTGGGGATGGGCTCACAGGAACCTCGAGGCCTGGCGCGCGGCCAAGGAGAGCTCTAGACCGCGGGGTGTGGCGTCGTGGTGCGCCAAGATCTCGCGGGCTCCATCTCAGCAAGCCACCACAGAAGCTTGAGCAATAGCCGACGGAATGGTCTGTTTTTTTTTTTTTTTTTTTTTTGCTTGATTCAGCATAACAATGGTTTCGGTTCCGCGTTTCGATCAGAGTGAAGAGACATGGCGCAAGAGTTGGGGTTGAAATAGGTTGGTCCTTGAGCATGTGTCTTAAAGCTCAGCAGGGTGTGGCCATGGGAGGAGTCATCAGAATGTGGGCTGCATTTTCTGCATGCACGGCGAGTCTTGCGAAATTGCCACGCTTCGTATCAGTAGCTCATTGCGTGCATCAATATCAGGCGCAAGCGGAAGAGGGAGAGTATTGCTCAGCCGCTGGTCAACGCCCACCAATCCTGCACACAACCGAGCTGTCGGGCTGCAGGTACGACAGAGCCTTGTGGCGACGGCAGAAGAGGACGGCAGATTCCAGAGTATGGCTTCTTCTGCTCTTGTTGCAGAGAGAAAGAGGGCTTGATTGAGCCAAGGAACGTCGTGTGGCTTGCTTCCCTTGGACCGGGCTTGTGGGCTCCGTGGGCACACCTGGCTTTGCGCTGGCGGTGCCGCAGTGCGACGCGTACATGACGAACAAGCAGGCAGGCTGTTTAGGATTTATGAAGCAGCAGCCAATAGCCAAGGTACCCCGCCAGATATCTGGGGTACCGGGGTAAAGGGAAAAGTGGTGAAGCTGCCGACTTGACCTAGCGGGCCAAGCCCATCTACAACTTTACTGATCCTGCGATTGGGCGCCACAGGTTGATCCATGCAGCGCGCGCGCACCATCATGCCCAATTGCAATAATAGAGATCCACTAAATAAGAATACGCCATGTTGGACATTATCTTGGTGTTGTTTTAGCGGATGCCCGGACTGCTATCCCGTTGGCGCGGGGTAGTTTGGTGAATACAAAGGGCCAAGGACAGCTGCGAGGCTTCGCCTGGACGCAAAGAGGCGTTGCCATGATGCGGGGAGGGTTGCTTGCTTCTCGCCTCGCTGCCTGTCACACCTACCCCAACGAAGGCATATACCCGATCAGTAGTCCTTGTCAATAAGGCGCGCCACATTTTGTTTCGTGTTGCCAGTGATGGGTCACACAGAATCTTGAGGCTGAGAAGATGGGCACCGTTCTGGGCAGAGCGGCGGCGAAAGCGCTTTCGCAGCCATTGCTTGGGTGGCGCGACCTTGCGCGGATCTCCTCTGCCCTCGAGACGGGCTGGGGGAAGTGCCCTTTTGTCCGAAACACGAGCCAAGGCTTCCAAGAGAACGACCAAGTCCCGAAGCGGCTTGTGGCTTGTGCGCCCAGCGGTGGAACATTTGAAGGAGACATTTAGCCATACAGGTTTCTTGATTCACCATCTTATCACTCAAGCATGTATCAGTCTTTGGATCAAAATACCCGACCTCTTCCCAGAAGTGTAGACGCCGCATTGTTGTTCCAAGCGCACCGATGGTGGCAGTCGAGCGCGGCGTTGCCAATGCGAAAGAATCAGCAGCTGGGCCTTTGTTTTGTCCCAGAAATAAACTAGTGACTGCTTCACCTCCATGTCTACGGCCAGCGTCCACATGCGGCGCTTCATCTTCTCCTCGCACGGCGTGGGTTCGTCGCTCGTGGCCAAGTCTGTCTGCATGCCCGTCAGGCAAGAATGGCATCTTCGCTTCAAGCACATTTCCGCGCCCAGGAGCCGTGCGGACAGTGACGGATACCCCATCCAGGCCCTCTTGAAAGCCGTGATGATTTCATGCCCGGAAACCCAGAGGCAATATGAGGAAATGCATACCAGGACAGTCTTCTTGAGCCACCGAGCCTGGCATCCAGAATGCTCGCAGCTCTTGCTCACAAGCGGTTTCGTCGGCAATGCGAAACGTCTTTTCAATGGTCTCCATGAAATGGGAAACAAAGAGCCTCTGCGCGGGGCGTCGCGGCAGTTCCACGAGCAGGTCTTCAACCGTGAGTGTGGCGTCGTTTAGACGGCCGAGCGGAAAGTTGACGGAGAGGGACATGCTCTGCGCATTTGAAATTGACATGGCCTCTCCGCCGTCGCAGATGTCGACGTCTCTTCGGGGGTGATGCTGATCTCGACGATGGCTCCTTGTGCGATGCCTCTTTGGGGGGCGGCGTCAAATCATTGGGTAGCTGCGCGCGAGGCTGCACATGTGCCCTGCCATTGGCTTTGGGTGCAATGGAGACATCTGAGGCTGGGTCTCTGATCCAGGCTGGCCGGTGGCGGGATCGGGAGTTTTCGCCAAGGTACCCTGAAGATGATGTGATGAGATTAAAAAGTCCTTCTCATTCTCGGTTCAGAGCTCAGCTGCTTCGTCCGGGAAGACGGATCTGTCAGGTTCGTTCTACCCTTGCTCTCTGCATAGATGCTGGCTCGTCTACCGAGCCTGCTTGCGCCTCACATGTTCGGCCGACGGTAGACTGGGACGTAAATCCGGCTCTGATACCCCAAGCCTGCCAGGCAAACCATTGGGCCTCTTGTAGAGAATAATGGTGCAATTTCCTGGTGACAATATAGGGGAGAGGCCGACGAGCATTGATGGAATGCTCATACTATCAAATTCGATATAGTCGTTTGATGTCTGAAGGCATGGATACTGTGACTGGCGTGGGACTGTCTGCATGATACTCGGAGTTACTGGAAAAGGGACGACTGGCAAACTGTCACAATTTTCACATGGAAGGATCACGTTAACTGTTTTGCAAGGAATAAACGGATTAGTCTTCCTGTTGGCTGCTGTCTTTTCTCAAACCCGTTGACCCTTTTCTCTGGCACGCGTAGTGTCACGCATACGCTGTCTTGACACGGCTTTTTGCGGGCAAGACAGGCTTGACAACGTATATGCCTCCCTTTTTACCTATTTAGGAATCCATGAGATACTGTTGTCCAATGGTCCTTGCCATGCAATGAACAGCCGCGCCATACGAATATTCATGTAGGAATCGAAGGACATGGTCGAAAACAAGGTACTGGTATGTACAGGTGGCAACCTGTTTTGCGTCATGGATATTCAAAAATAGTCATCGTCGGAATTGGCTAGCAGCATGTTGAAGATCGTGATGCGTCAGGGGCAGGTCTAATAGCATAGTCTCCATGCTTCTGTGACTTTTTGCTGGAAGTGGGTAACTCTATTAACTGCACGCCACGCCCATCACTGGATAACTCGTGGGACATCTTTCCCTTGTTCGGTGAAGAGCTTTTTGAAGTTTGGGAGACGAAATCGGGCGTCGGAATGTTGCCGTTCCTAGCTCGAGACTCGGCAGCCCATTTCTTCCTCTGGTATGGCGTTGTATTGGATCGGCCGCCTGGTGCCCACGACTTTCATGGTCGGCGAAGGCTCCTAGAGCACGGGCTCAACTCCCGCGATACCGGAGCGCAAAGCAGAGAAAGAAAAAACCACTTGAGATGAAGCGGCAATTCTCGTGGGTCTAATGAGACTTTGCGCTTTGAACCTGGACAGAGGCGCTTGGTCCAACCGATAGCGCACGGCGCAAACACGATACCGAATGCGGACATGAGGCTTAAAGTATTTGAGATGCGGCATGACTAATAAGCCTGAAAGACGGGTTATAAAGTTCAAGGTACCTGCATTTCGCCATCTGCGCACTGGCCATCGTCCCAGAGGGTCGGTATTTCTATCAAAGTTTACATGTCTAGGGTAGTTGCTATCGAGACACCCTGTCTGTAGCTGCCGCAGTCGGCCGATGATAGGCGAGTAGAAAGTTCGATGAGACCGCTCAGCAGCGATAATTTGTTCAGAAATCACGAATGTGTGGCGCACGTTGCATTCAGCCTTTCAGGGCGCGGCTGTCGCTGCAGATGGCTCAAGCCACCAACAGTTTGGTGGAGCAGCGGCGTCAGTTGGTCAACATGATGAACTCCATCTGGGTTCTTTGCAGACGCTGCACATTGAACGCTCTTCAAATGCTTCATGGTATATTGGGCATAATTTCCTGATCACTAGCCAACTGAATCTAGAGCTCATTGTCGTCATCGTGCATGATAGGGCAGCTTCCCCGCTACCCCCACGCGCAGCTAGTCGGTACCCCCAATGTGCGGGGAAGCACGATGACGAGACGAAAACACAATGGCGACTCTCACCGACAGCCCGTCCTGAGCCAACTTGGTAAATGACCTGTCTCGCTCGCCAGGATCTTGATTCTGTAGTTGTCAATTGACCTCACCGGTGGGAATTCATCTACCACTTCCCTTGCTATCTTTTCTAGCCATGGCCGTCTTATCTCGGCGACACTGGGCGTGCCTCGCGCTGGGCCTCTTCGCAAGCCTTGCCAACGCCACGGCGAGCGCCCCATCCGCCTGGCACGACTTCCAGGTGCAGAGGCGCACGTCTGCCGACTGCCCCGATTACAACAAGTATGCGCAGGAGCCGCACGCGCCATACTCAGATGGACCCCTGAAACTTCCTTATATGAGACCAAGCGAGGAGTGTCGAACCTTTACGAGTCCAGCTGTCGAGGTATGCATGCTCTAGACGCGGAGCGAGACGAGAGGGAATTGTCATCAGGTCTGACTTTATTACGAATTGTAGAAAGTTATCGACGACATGAAGGCGCGTCTCAAGAACCCGGATCTGGCGCGCCTTTTTGAGAATACATTCCCGTCGACTCTCGACACTACCGTCAAATACTTTGACCCGGCCTCGAATCTGGCCTTTATCATCACGGGTGTAAGCGGCTCCATCGTTTAGTATTCCATGTGTTGGAGCGAGTTTAGCTGACAGATCCACGCCGGGACAGGATATCACGTACGGACGTCATCGATTGAACTCTGACTGCCGAGATACTGACTCCGCCACAGTGCGCAATGGCTCCGAGATACTGGCAACCAGTTTGCTCACCTGTACAAACTGCTGCCCCGTGATGACAACTTGAGGAATCTTGTCAAGGCGGTCATCAATACGGAAGCGCGATACATTTACCAATTTCCTTATTGCGGTATGGAGAGAATTATGCTCCCATCGGATGTTGGGCAATTGCTTATGGACGCTCAACAGGGTCTTTCCAGCCTCCGCCTGAAAGCGGCCTGGCACCCAGCCACAACGTATGTAGACCAGGGACTCTGATATCTTGTGGTTGAAGCTGACCTTTGATGATTAGGATTATGCCGACAATGTTCGGATCAACCCGTATGTTTGCAAGACTTGAACATGATGAACATGTCGTTACTGATCATCATTACAGCCCGGTTGACAACCAAACCGTCTTCGAGTGCAAGGTAGGTCAGAATCTTCTTGCTAGATGGACCAGCACTGAATTGGCTATAGTATGAGTTGGATTCTCTCGCAGGCTTTCTCAAAATCAGTCGCTCCTATTACGAGAATACACACGACTCCTCATTTGTGAATGACAACTGCAAGTCGACAAGCAGTGCGCCCGTCAGCACTCTGTACTAACACTCTTCACAGGGAGGAAAGCGATGCAAACCATTCTCGAGCTTCTTCGCGATCAATCTCAGAGCTCTTGGTCCGACGACTGGGAGTTTGTCAGCTACTACAACTGGACCGGCACTGCGGGTTCCCTGTCCCCGCCCGTGACCAACGGAGGCAACGGGGAGCCCAAGCTTGCCAACGGCCTGGTCGCGTCGAGCCACCGCCCATCGGATGACCTCTGCGTCTTCAACTTTATCACGTCGGACAATGCCATGGTCTCCGTGGAGCTCGACCTCGTGGCCGACGTACTCGACAAGATTGGCGTCGAGAAGAAGCTGGCCTGCCATGCCCGACGCTTCTCCGGCATCATCAACAAGGCAATCTGGGACAATACCCGTACCGGCAGCGGCATCTTTGCCTACGAGACCAATGGCTACGGCGGCATGTACATTATGGATGACGCCAATGTGCCCAGCTTGCTCTCGCTGCCGTACCTCGGCTTCTTGCCGCGCAACGATTCAACCTACATCAAGACAAAGGATGCTATGCTGTCGCGCATGAACCCGTACTACGCAGAGGGCGAAAAGTTTAAAGGTGTCGGGTAAGTGTTCAGGCCCCCCCTGACCACTACACAGCCCTCGTCTGCAGAGGATCAGCCCGGGGCCGCCGTCGGCTAACTCTCTGTGCCTCGTTACAGCGGTCCTCACGTCAACGCCACATATCCATGGCCCATGTCGCAGATATCTGCAATCTTTGGCACAGATGACGATGAGGAAATTGCTACGCGCTTGGGAATCATCATGGAAAACACATCCGGCCTCGGTCTCATTCACGAGAGCATCCACATCTACAACGAGAGCGACTACACGCGCCCCTGGTTTGCCTGGGCCAATAGCTACTTTGCCGAAATGGTGCTCGACCTGGCAGAACGCAAGCCAAGTCTCATTTTTAACAAGGACGAAGCATATGTAATTGGTAAGTAAATGGGTCACTCTAGTAAGACCTAGCAGACGAGCTTGTGGTTCATTAGAGTATCGCTATCCGTGTGGGACCTTTTTTTATTCTAGCATAAAAGTGCTCGATAAAATGACACGCGCCAGAATCATACATTGGTCTCAAAACTACGTCAGTACTTTTTGCCGCAATTAATAGAATTGATGTGATCTCTCCATCACAGTGCATGGACGTGTGCCAAGTACGTGCGAGAGGAGAAATAATGAACTTGAGCTTACGATCGAGCGACATATAAAGGTATCTTTGTTGAAAAATGAACAGAAAAAAACAGTTTCCAAAAAAAAGACATCACTCAGTCGTTTCCTTGTCCACGCCCGCAGCTGCCCCCGTGGCGAGCTTCAGGATGCCCTGTGCCGCATTATCTGGCCCGCTCCCATTCTGTCTACAGAGCTCTGCGAGCTCCCGTGCTTTCTGTCTCATGGCTTCAGAATGTCTACCATGAATCACCTCCAGGACAGTTTCTGAAAACTCGGTGGCTTCAAAAACAGGCTGCTGCTTCCGAGTGCCCTTGCGGCCGATGCCCAGCATCTCGACTCTGTTGGCGTACTCGTAGCAGTCTGTCCAAAACGGGAGAACCACGTGCGGCACCGCAGCCCTAAAGGGGAGAAACATCAGAAACAGTATCCGGAGATTGTTTGGGACGGATGACTTACAATATCGCTTCGTTGTACGAGCTGGCTCCGCCGTGGTGAACCGCACAAGCAATGTTGCCGCTTTTCAAGACTGCGAGAGGTGAAGGGTCGAGCCAGTCGACAATTCGAATCCTGTCATTGTCCAACTTGTCGCCAAACGCAGCGCGCACCTTGGAATTCGATCCTGTCGCATCGTACTCGCCGTCTTTCTTCAGCTTCCAGAGAACTTGCATAAGCAGGCCATCGGGATTCTTTCTCTCCAACTCGCTCATGGCCATGTTCAGGCCTTGGGCGAGCTCCACGGCACGATCTTCCTTGAGCTTGAATAGGGAGCCCAAGTTGACATAAATGGTAGGTCCATTGGCGAGCCAGGCCGCAAGCTTTGGGTCCGAGTCGGAAATTGGCAATGGCTCGCTGATGATGGGGCCGCAGGGGACAATACGCGGATGACTCTTGAGAGGAAAATCCAGCTCGGGCAGAGTGCCGACGAAAATCTTGACGTGGTCTGGAAGACTCTTTCCGGTGTTCATCAAACATCGCATGGGCTTCCCTGTCTTGTCCTCGACGTATCGTTTTGTTTCGGCCAGGCCAGGCTCTTTCAGGATTTGATAGACCATGTAGAGGTAGTGAAACACATTCATTGGCTTTTGATACCACGGAACAGGATACTCATACCCACTCATCAGACTAGGATGCGTCAGCATGATGGAATATGAAGCGCGCGGTGGGTGGACAATGGGAGAGGGAATGGCACTTACGCTGGCCAACTCCATAGCATGGCGAGAGGCTGATAGCTCGCCGCAAAATCTTTGATGGAGTTTGGGCTGAGGTACGAGAATTTTACGCCGGAATTCCAAGCGGCAGAGATTCCGGGCGAGAGCAATACATCTACAATGACGAGGTCGGGCTGGACAGTTTGGATAATGTCGCCCACGGACTCATACACCTGCATGAACCCGGGCCCGTCCCAGCCCAGCAGATACGAGCACAAATCGCGAATCGTCGCCATTGTGGTCGAAGCGTCAAGCGGGCGAGAAAAGGCGGGCGGAGGCACGGAGCTGCCCTCGCCATACTTTTCGGCGTTTCTGGCGATGACGGCTTCCGCGTGAGTCGGGCCCTGGATGGCATGGAATGTGACGGGCTTGGAGCCCGCTTTGCTGCAGACAGCCGCGTCCGAGATGGCGCGGACTTGACCCTCGAGGGACGAGAAGGAGGCGAAATGCAAGTCAAGCCCGGGATTGGAGTGTAAAAGGGCGTTTACGGTGGCCAGAAAAACTCCACATTGTCCACGCTCAATGTTTGTGGCAAACAGTATCCGGGGACTGGTTGCAGAGGCCGACATGGCTCGCTTATTCCTTCTTCTTCTTCTTCTTCTTCTCTCACCCGGGCACAGGACGTTGTGCTGCTATTTTTAGTGGCACGGAACAAGGCGGAGAAGAGAAGGAGAAGAGGACGAGAGAAGACGAGAACAAGAGTTTGAGTTGCCAAGACAGCGGATGCTTGCAGAACAAGATCGCGGACGGGATGTAAACTGTGCTGGCTGCAGTACGGATTACTGCTGAGATGACAGGTGCAGTGGGTGGAGGGAGGGTCTATTTAGTAGGTACATGGCTGGCGGAAAGTGATCGGCGAGAGCTGCCCTGGCCAGAGGTCCAGAAGCCCTCAGCTACTACGTAGAAGCTCGACAGCTGCGAGTCTCGGGTTTTCGTCCGTTATTACTTGTATTATTACTCCCAGCACAACCAAAGACTGCCAGTCGTCAAATCTGCACATTTGCAGTGGCGGCACAGTGCGAGTAACCTGAACAGAGAATGGGATAGGGCTCGCACGGCTGCAGAATCGTGACGCCTGACGCCAGACGCTGCGCCCATTCCACCTTCACTCACAAGCCCTCCCCCCCCCCCCCTTTCCCACCCCGAAATTTGTTTCGGTCAAGTGCAGGCGGCGGGGACGCGGTGCAGCGAACGCATTGGGGGGCTCAGGACAGAGCACCTTTGCTGTGTGGCCCGTGTCCATGCGCTCATCGCGTTTTCGCTTCGATGCAGACAAGTGGCCCAGCGCCGCCACGGAGGGAGCGACACTTTGCACAGGGATGATGGATGGCGCAAGGGAAAGGGGAGGGGGTGCAGCTACTAATTGTGATCGAGGCGCTCCAGTCTAGCCTGGTCT
>JARJRE010000534.1:0-32613 GCA_030783385.1 Akanthomyces dipterigenus | reverse complement strand
CTAATAACTGCCCTGCGTGACATGCCTCGATGTTGCATTTGTAGGAGTCGGGAGGATTTAGCCCAGGGAGTCACTTTCCAACCCTGTGGATTTAGAATTTCACTTCCTCACACAGCGCATCGATTGGCTGTGTCGAGTTGCAGCAACCGGAATAATCAATTGAATCAAGCTTTTGCAACCTATTCCTCTCTTTCCACGCGTGGAGTAACCTCGGGAGTCTTCCGCCAGGTTAGAAAGCAATCCCGAGCAAGGATGCCTTGGCCCCGCGCTCACAGGGGGCAAGCTGACGTCTCCGCCGTGAAAAGGCAGCCCCGAATATTCTAAAATAATCCTTGAAAGAGGCCAAGGCGAACATGTCCATGGCCTTGATTAGCGTCCGTGGGGGCTTGTCGTGCACAGCCAAGCCAACGCTGGCGCCTATGACGAAATCTGACAGGTGTGTTGAGAGTATCCAGTTGGAAAGTGAGTCCAAGCATGACTTTGAATGCCTTTGCACCTCAGTGCTGGCATGGTTGTAGCTATTCGTAAATGAGTGAGACAATTGTGCTAAGCTGTTTTTCTGATAGTATGAGCAAGCTATCTGAGTCTATCGACTATATCCTTGTCAAGCAGTGTCTGGTTCCCTATCGACAACGGGAGTGTAATCGTCTGGCCGATTTGCAGTGGCTACCATGGAAGAGGGCCTGGAGGCGATTGAAAAGTCTAAAGAAAAATCGAGGCATGCAGAATCGGCAATGCTTTTCTATTTCCAATCAGCAATGCTTTTCCATTTTCCCACTTGATCAATTTAGCACGTATTTCCAGCGGCGGCCCAGGTAAATAAAGAGCAATGTCCACTTGCGGTTGAGGACAGCGGAACCTGGCGACTGCTGCAGGTAGCTCACGCAGCAGCAAATGAAGGCAAAGACAGTTGACGCGGCGTTCTGCGATATAGTTTCAACCCTCCCTTGCGCAATTCAAGGTGTTGGCTTTCCGTCTGCGAACTGTGTAAAGATTCGGGCGCAGCTCGTCTGGAGGCCGGGCTCATGCAGAAGCTACCGACACTACGCAACCCAGGCGAGCACACGGTTCATGATTGCGCCCGTGTTTTTTCCTTACAGCTGCAAAAATTCTCTCAAAAATAGAGGGCATCTCAAAGTATTCAATCAAAACCAGCAAAAGTCGCATTTAAAAACAGAACATTCAGGCCAGTGCGAAGCTGGTTATACTGATCTGAATCACTAAATCTTCAAGCATTGACATGTACTAGACGTGGCATTCATAGATATAAAATATGTACAAAATCCCCATAGACCATTATTTACCTATAGCCGGCGCAGACATCCTGGTACACGTTGTGCTCCAAGGCGGCGGCATCCGTCGGGACGTAGTTGAGGGCCGTGGCGTACGAGTAGGTCCAGCGAGGGTCGTTCAGCTCCGTCTTCCAAGTCCAAAAGACCCAGCCCGACATGCCGGGCTTCTCGTAGAGCTGCTGCTGGGCGGTGAACCACTTCTTGAAGAAGTCGGCATTGTGCCAGTCGACGTTGGAGGTCATGCTCCACTCGCCGGTAATGTCAAAGTCCTCGCCGCCGACGACGCGCGAGTCGGTGCAGGCGCGGTTCATCAGCTTGTACTGGTCGCCGCGCTCGCTGTCGCGGAAGCCAAAGCTGACGTAGTTGTGGTCGTCGAAGCCGACGCGGGGGTCGTTGGCGACGGCGCCCGACGCGCGCGGGTTGCCGGCATCCCACTTGGCCGACATGTACTGCACATGGAGCCTCCTGTCGTCGGCCACGTTGAGCTCCGACTCGACGTCCCGGACGGCCTTGAGGGCCGCGGGGTAGTACCGCTGCACCAGGCCGGGGTCCTCGCCGGGGGCCGGGTAGCGGTTGTTGGCGTCGTGGCGCGAGACGGGCTCGTTGAGGACCTCGAGCATGCCGACGGTGCGGTAGGCGTTGTTGGTGTGGATGCGGCGCGCCATCCACGACATCCACTGCTGCGCGCGGCCAAAGTTGTGGTCGTTGTAGAAGCCGGCCGGCCGGTTGTTCTGGCCGGTGAAGACGTCCTCCTGCTGGCCGCCGGGGGCGCCGTGGAAGTCGATGATGACGTAGATGCCCAGGTCTGCAGCCTTGCCGACAACCCTGTCGAGGTAGGGCAGCATGCGGTTGCCGTCGGCAAACGGCTCGCTGTTCTTGTCCACAATGTCGACATTGGACCAGTAACCAATGGGGATTCGGATCGTGTTCAGGCCCACGTCGTGGACAGACTGGACAGTGTCCTCGTTGATCCAGTCTCTCCAGTGGTTCTCGAAGCGGCGGTTGCCTTCCTCGCGGTTGCTGCCAGCGTAGTGGTCCTTCATGCAGTCAAACTCCGACGCCGAGCCAGCGCATCCCATGACGTTGTCCCACTCGTTGGTCATCATCCAGCGCTCAGAGACCAGCCAGCCTAGACTGCTGTGTCAGCGACGCACCGCGTCCTACTGTTGGTCGTGCACTTACCACCAAAGTTGACTCCACGAATCTTGTTGATTCCGCCGGGCAGGCTAGGCTTGAAACGCTTTCCAAGCTGCTCAAAGCGAGCAGTCATGTTGAAAGCGGCCAGGTCGCGGTCATCGGGCGTCCAGGCCTGGGCGACGCCGGCGAGGAGCGCAGGGGCGATTATAGAAAACTTCATGTTGAGTCGCGAGAGGGTGATGGAGCTGTCTTCTCTTACAACTTTACTTTACAGCCGGGACGACACAGGTCTTTATAGTTCTTCTGGCCTCCGACTAGGCGCGGAACCCCCGACTCAGACAAAGCATATTTAGAGCGCGCCCACCTCCGGTGGACGGCCCGATTACGCCGTGTGATGCAGGTACGTTAGGCAGATATAGTACGGAGTTTACTTCCTGGTGGGTGAGACAGGATGCGGTTGGTGGAAGTAATATTTTAGCATCAGCAATCCATCCAGGTTTTGTGGAGGCGGGCTTGCCGTCCAACGATACTCTTTCACTTCGCACATGTGCATGCAAAATACCCTCGGGGGACGTCGGCGATACAGTCAATGCTGTCATCGAGTCAAAGCGATGGGCTCGTCGGCTTGTCCCCAGGTCATTGTGATGGCAATGGACATCTCAGTACTTGTCTGGGGAAACGCGGGTTATGCTACTCTGGCGATGGTGCCTCCAGTCTTACAGAGGCAACGAAGCTAGCAGATGAGGCCCCGTTTCTGGTACCGCCGTCTCGTTCAGTTCATTCGTATTTGACTGCCAAGAGTGGGAGCAGCATCCAAAATTGATAAGCGATGCGAACTGCTTTGAGAAACCAAAGGCGACGGGCGCTATGATGGTTGTAATGGATGGGCCGATCTACCAGTGTAGCATTCTTCGCTCCTTCTTACCCGTTTTCGACCCAGTGCCTAGTATTATCCCGCGCCACTAATGCCATGCGAGATGCAATGCGCCTCGCCTTGCTAAGGCCCCTCGCAGCTGATGGGTAGGGTCATGCATCGGACAATCTCGCAGGGCTGGTCAGCCAAAGCATGTATGTTAGCTATGGCGACTGCACAAATGCAGAGTGATGAATGATGAGAGAGCAGGTGATTATTCTAGAAAACGCTCCCTTGATTCGCTATTTGTTCCTGCACATTCCGCGGGTAACTGCGGAGTGCTTAAGCTTTTCGGCGGTCGCCCATGTCAGGCCACCGCCGCGCCAGAAGCAGGAGATGGTGGTTGCCAAACCACGCCATGTCGGAATCTGCAGGAGTCACGATGAAAATGTTTTGCTGCAGGAAAAATGAATATAAAAACGCACAAATCTCGTGAAAAGCATCGTAATTGTGTTGTTGATCAGAGTCAAGAGCAAATCAAACCAAGCCGCGACCCGAGAAAGAGTTTAAACCTGGAAATAGCCAGCTTCCAACCGACTATCCACTGAAATGTCCGCCCCTGTTGCAAGCGCCATTACACGCGCCTTTCCAAAGGCCCTTCCTGTCCTGATCACTGGCACTACCGGTACGTATTCTTTGTGCACCGTCGCGCAAAGTCCAAAGGAGACGTCTAATTAGTTCATCTAACTAGTCCTTGTCGTCGGCGCCTATGTCAAATCACAGTTGTCCACTGTGTCCAACAAGATGGACGGTTTCTTCTCCACATACAACACGCCCGAAAGTGAGGCTGCCCGCCGCAAATCGTTCGAAGGCTACCCCGATACTCGATCAAATATCCTCAATATACTCAGCTGGAAATAAAAGGAAATGCGCGAGGATATGTGCTGCTTCTATTTGCCGTTGGCGTTTTTTTTTTCGGGAATTATTGTTCACACCACTTTGTCACCGTACCAAAGCATAGCCTGGGACAACGCGGCAGACTACACAAAATGCAGGGCATCTGTTCGAGGTTTAGAATAGAAATGTCAGATTAAACAGAAACCCCTTTCGTAATCTTATGAGAGGTTACTAATTCTACACCGCAAGATCGAGCCTGCCAATGAGTATTGCAGTCTGCCAGTTGCAATGAGACGAAGCAACCTCGTCTGCATTGCACCAGAGCGGCCCAAGCATCGCCGACGAATACGCTGTGTCACATTGTCTCGTGTCACACAACTCATCACATGGTACGCACAGGCAACATGTAGTTGGCGATTCAACAGTGCTTTCTTTTTCCACCTTGATCGGCTAGACTTGCTGCCCATCCACGGTACGCTTCCGAGACAACATCTGATACGTATGACATCTTCAACGCGGAAGAAAGCTGCCGCTTCCACAAAAGCAACGAGGTCAATTGGGAAGAAGACGGGCGTGACCAAAGAGTAATCTCTGAGCCCCATCACTACCGTCATCTCCACTCATCATTTATGCACAGCAACGGTAATATACTGGAGTTGCAGTTGCCGCAATCTCGATAGTGATATGCCATCTGGCTGTCCCGAATGATGGCAGAGCCCCGTGATTTCTTGGAGATGCGCATAGGAAAGCTGGGCAAGGGCCAAGAAGCTGAAAGAAATCAGTGTAGATCATAAAATCCATAATTTTGTGCTTCTTTGATAATCCCTGTCGCGGCTTGTGCCTGTTTCATATCTGGCGTATGCATGGGTCGGTGACCATCCCCGTTCGTCCATTTATCTGCCGACCACGGCAGATATGATTGCCTTGTCATTTTCCGCCCGAATCACATGACTCCATATTCCCATGGTCGTCCTCTATTGCCAATCTCTTTGTGATGGCAAAAGCTCGCCTGTCTGCCTTGCACGATACGATCCAGCAAACTGTGGTGTCTTAGTTTACCTGCAGAGGCGATCAAGGTCTATAAAGGGGGGTCCTCGTGCGTGCCCACTGCAAGGCTCAGATCTTACTCGACTCGTGGTAGCATCGTCTCATCTCCGTTTCCCAGAGCTTATTTACTCTGCGATATAAGCGGGGAAATTTGCATACAACATCGCTTCTGCCGCGGCAAAGCATGGCCCCAGCGGCACTATCGCCGAGCGCTGCCGAGGAAGGGCATAGCTCCTGGAGGACGAGAAGCGAGCAGCGCAAAGAGGACTATATTCGATCCATCCACCCGCAGGACGTTTGTGCACTAGCGTCCTACTATCACGGAGCCCAGCCTTGTGCCGAGTTTCGTGAACACACGCGAGGCAGCTACAATGTATGCTTCTTTGTTGAGTTTTCTACTGACGGAACGAGATGGGTGGTGAGGTTCCCGCTCACTCCTGTACTGCAAGACGCCCATCGCAAGTTGGATTGTGAGGTTGCGACAATGGAGTAAGTCCTATCTCTTGGTCGATTCGCTCAAGTCGCTGATACTTGATTAGATATGTCGCGTCCAGAACCACCATTCCCGTACCTCGCGTGCGCGCTCATGGCTACTCAGCCGAGCCAGGGCCGAGGAACCCCACGGGCAAGTGTTTTATGATCATCGATTACATTGCCGGAGACTCATTACGTCTGTCTGCATTGGCGGACACGACCGATGAGAAGCGCGACAGATTTTATGCGCATCTTGCCGACTTTCACTCTCAGATGCGCGGCCTAGAGTTTGACGCTGCCGGTGCGTTGGCGCTTGGCTCTGATGGGAGCTTCAAAATCACTGCTCCGCTGCCCATGGACATTGCCGCAACAAGATTGTGCGAGAATGAGCCTCGGCTCCGATCAACAGCGAGCACCACCTTGGAAAGATACGCAGACCAGCTGTACTCGCTCTTGCTTCGGCGAGCAGCGGAGCCTATACCGGAGATGGAACTGCTTGATGTGCAGTATCTAGTTTTTTCGCTACAAGACTTCGAGACTCGAATGCAGGAATTTACATCCTCTAGCAAGAGGCAGAAATTCGTTCTTACCCACGGTGATTTGCAGCCTTCCAATATCATACTGGGCGAGGACTTCAGCATCAAAGGTATCATCGACTGGGAGTGGGCCGGCACAGTACCTGTCTCGTTCTTTGTACCGCCTCTGTGGCTAGGCAAGGACATCGCACCGGTTGCTAATGATGACGATTTTAAGAATTCCTTCTTGAGAATCCGTAATGCTCTGGTTGGTAGCGATTCAAGGCTGGCGACGGAGTGGTCGGAAACCATGTACTGTTCAGCAAGGTACTTTATCCCTGCGGCCCTCTTGAATCAACAGCTTTTCATGACAGTCTACTACACGCAGCTGTTTCCAATCTACTTTGGCCAGGCAAAGCCGCACGTTGTCGTTCGGCAATTCTTCCGGGACAACGGTCCTGATGGCATTCACAGTCGGAGGGTGGCAAGCCTGATGCGGGCGGTAGGGCGGTGATGCAGACCTGAAGTGAGGTCGTAATTCAGTTGACACATTTTTATGCCAGGCGATTTAAAGTTTTACCTACATCGCTACATGACTTTGCCTCGAACCTGTTTCATGATGATATTCTAGACAGCAGCAAGGAGATGGAATTGACTTATAAGCGGCCCACAGTCAATGTCTCTACAGTGCACGCATTGTAAGCACTGTACAATGGCTGTTGTAATCCCGCCGTAATTTAGCTTCGCACTGTACGCCAGCACCTAAAATTCTGCGCTCGAGAGCCTCAGCAGAAGAGCATCAGTATAATAATCAGACATCAGCGCCATGGCCAGCTTAAAAAGACGCGCCGAGGAGGCGGCCCCCGAAAAGACGAATAAGAAAAAGCGCAAGAGCAAGTTTTCGGCAGAGGATGAGTCGCTCGATACAGAGCTTGGGCTCAACACGCTCTTCTCACGGATGGATAATCAGCTATTGGCCGATTATCTAGCGCAAAAGGTTGGTCGCTTCGGCACCGAGCTCAGTCCTGTAGAGGTATTTGATATCACCATCTCCGGTACGTGAAAGACGCGTCTCAGGAGACGCGGTCTTGGTTTATATGAGCCGGCATCACTAATGACATGCACAGCAAACGCCATCACAGACTCTACCAGCTTTGCGGAGCAAAGGACGCTGGCGAAGCTGCCGGATTTTCTCGGCAGCTTTTGCAAAAACCCAGACAGCTTGGGCAAGGCGTCAAAGAAGAAGGGGAACCCGCATTCGATCATTGTCACTGGCGCTGGGCTGCGGGCTGCCGATATTGTCAGGTACGTGCATGGATGCGCATCAACATGTTCGGTGTCGACTGACACCTGTGCAGAGCCGTCAGAAAATTCGCCTCCAAGGAAATTGCGGTGGCAAAGCTGGTACGTAATTCTCACGCCGTGTCATCAGCATATTTCTCACCAATCTTAGTTTGCAAAGCACATGAAGCCCGACGAGCAGGTCAAGTTCCTCAAAAAGATGCGCGTCAGCATTGCGGTTGGCACTCCGGCGCGTTTATCCGATCTCATTGACAATGGTATATGACGCCGTGTCTTGATCCTCTTGATTCGTAGCTAACATTGTCGCAGGCGCTCTGTCACTCGAGGGTCTGCATCGCATTGTCGTTGACGCTTCGCATATTGACCAGAAGAAACGCGGGGTCATGGACATGAAAGACACGATGATGCCGCTTGCCAAGTTCATTTGCAGAAAGGAATTTCAAGATAGATATACCGACGAAGAGAGGCCGTTGTCGCTATTATTTTTCTAGATGTATATACCCACTCCTCATGGACCGCATGCCGGAAAACAACGGACCCAAATGACGGCGTGCCGTATGTACCGAATCTTCTCGCTGCAATATGTTGTTCCTTGTACCTCCCTTTTGCGATTCTCGAACGACTAGCGAGCTCTCGCATCGTTGCCGATCTTGCCCTGGCACTCGCAAGTTTTGCCTACCTGTCGTCTGGCCAGCCGCTTCCGAGCCGCCTGGTCGCTGCCTTCCTCGCCCGCCAGCTGGCAAATGAACCACCAGACCTATTTGCCTCCCACCCTGCCATCAGACTTCCCCCTCTTCTCTTCCTCCATCATCAACGTTCAGTCCACCTCTCATCGAACAGCTCTACTTTTTTTGGAAGCCATTCTTCTTTTTTTGGATCCCGTATTCCCTCGCTTTAGTACACTACTACTCGCCATCGGCATTTGTTACATTCTGCCACGGACATGATGAAAAGAGCATCGATCTTGGTCGCCATGCTACCTTAGCTGGGCCATTGCAGCCAAGCACCCGCAGCAGATTCTCCAGGTAGGCCACATTCTCTGCTTTTCGCGATTTCTCTTTACTGACAGGCTTTGTAGAATGCGCTCAGGACTGCACGAAATCTCTTATGCAAGAGTATTCTACTACCGACCTAGCGAATATATGTAATGACGTGGCACAGCAAAGGGTCAGTTTGAGCTTGATCCATGTTGTTTTGACGCAGTAGCTGACGTCATTAGTCTCTTTTTCTTTGCATATTCAGCTCATGTCAGTCACGATACTATGGTCCAGCACTTGCCAGTGCCATCCTGTCCTGCTCAGGACGAGGAGCAAACATTAGCCCTCTTCTACCGGTTGAAATTCAGTCGGGCAAGCTTTCTGGTCGTCAGCTCTCCCAAAACTCTGCTGCTTTTGGCTCTATCCCTGACTCCAACCATACCCGTGACTTTGTCATTGATCACAAGCTTACCCTCGCTCTCGATTGCAATGCCGGCTCAGATGGCGTTGTAACAGTTTCTCTATCTACTCCCACTACATTCGCTACTCATATTCCCCAAGCAGCCGGATTCCCTGATGATCAGCTTGATCCTTCTCCGTCTGATAGCTCGGGAACATCCGCTGGTCCAACTGTGACGCAACTACAAGGACGCCCCCCTCTACCCAGCGACGACGGCGGCCTATTTACAGCGCCTGACGGTCATCAACCTGGTCAGATAGGGCAACGCGAGTCTCCTGTTGCAGTTGGAACGGACAGCCAATGCGGAAGAAGTTCCGCTTCCTCTTCTGCGGAAACTAATTCTCTTGGCTCGACAAAGTGCGGATGCTCTGAAGAAACAGAGTCAATCTCTCCTCAAAGCACCAGTGCCTGCCAGCCAGCAGCCCAGCAAGTTTCTACGCCTACGACAGCCGCCAGCACCTCTGCTCAAAGTACTACTGCGTCGTCTTGCCATGAGTCCCCCGAGGCTGCTGCGAGTGGTTCTTCTCAAACATCGTCCTCTTCAAGTTCAAGCACGCCATCAGCTTCAAGCACCTCTTCAACGCCAAGCATATCGTCGTCGTCGAGGGCGTTGTCGACGTCAACTAGCTCAGCAACCCCAGAGGACTCATCCTGCGAAACGTCGGAGGCCATTACAAAGCAAATAACAAAGACCACTACTACTTCTACGCCTTGCTCGAGAGAAGGCAGTTATGGAGGAGATGTGCACCTTCCCAAACTACCCGCGCAGAAGACTTTCTCCAATGATACAGCGACTGGGACCTCAACTTCAACGCTTTCTTCGGCCTCGACTACCAATACAGGTACAACCTCCAGTTGTGACACAACATCTACCGGGTCGGTAGTCAGCTCTTCTGTCTCGTCAAGTGCTTCCTCAGTTACGTCTTCCATCACATCTTTATCTTCCTCAGCAACTATCTCTTCAGTCACATCGTCGTCTTCCAAGGCGGTAGAACACTCAAAAGGAGTTGACGATCTTTGCTCTACTTCTTCGTCATTCAAATCAACCAAAACATCTTCATCGTCAACTAGGTTGAGCACACTTTCACAAACGCGCGCCATTTCGCAACCAGATGCGCCGCCTGCCTATACGACAGAAGGTTTTCCACAAGCCTACGACACCTTTACACCTATACCCATTCCCTCTTATGTCGACGCTGCCCCCCCAGAGTATAGTGCTGGTTCATCTGCTCAAGCTGCCTCTTCCAAATCCCAAGGAAGTTCAAGCTCGGGTACTTCGAGTTCATCAATTGTCTCTGCCTCCACCTCTACTCCATTCTCATCTTCTTCCACGACTACTACAGCAGAGTCAATACCATCTTATGGATACAGCTTCCAAGCCGCAAGTGAAACAGCAACACCGGCTTCAGCGGCGTCAGCACCGAAGAGCAAGTCATCTCAGACTGCCTCAGACGAGAAACATACCAATGATGCTGCCTCATTGCTCTCGTCTGACCCTGGCCACGAGGTTGAGAATACAGCCAGTAGTGAGAGTAAGAGCCAAATTCCAGGCATCGAGACAGTGCCACCACCCAGCAAGAGCCTGGCAACCGCAACGGTACAGCCTGCTGCGACCACACAGTTGCTGCCTATCGGTGGCGGACCGCCTGTCCTATTTGTCACAATCATTGAACCTGACTCAGATGGAAATCTCGAGACATCTGTTCTAACTGTCTCGGAAAAGTCACCTTGGCAAACTTCCGTGCCAAAAGCGGAGGATTCGGAGGACAGTACTTTACGCGCACGGGTAGATGGGTATCGCATGGGCATGGTGTCAGATATTCTCACGCAAAACGCGGAGGGACCAACTAGTACCATGTCGCCAGTCAACACCGGCAATCGAACCTCTCATTCCGCGGATGCCACCTCGAACACTACAGAGACGTTGGCAGGTGTCCTGGAGACGATTACTCCGATAAGTCTGCCCGTTGTCTCCAGTGGAATAGGACTGGGCTACTTCGTGATGAATTTCGCCTTTTGGGTTCCAGGCTGGATCATTGGTAGATGCATCATGTCCGAGATTGTGCAATCGTGGCGCTGAGAACCACTCAACAGGCACGAAGATCAAATGTTAAACGCGGGATCATGTAATGTTATAATATGGTTATCTTGAAGGCACAGGGGACGAGCTGATGAGGATGCCACTTTTATTATGAGTCTTAGATTCGGGATAAAAACTTATGGAGCTGGCTTATGGCCATATTAGACTCGGTAGCAATAATTACGATGTTATTTGGGCGATTGCGATTTTCCTGTGCGGTGCAGGGTAATTGGCCTGCAGATCTGCAACCTGCGACACCTGGACGCTGCCGTGCAACATGTACACCAACAGCGGACACACTGGTAGTCTATGTGGGAATTCGTCGTGTATGTCGTTGTGAGAGAGTAGAATCAATCGCGTCTACAGACTTGTATCTCTAGAATGAGCTTTTTTGAGCATCAATGAATTGCCCCATGTTCTCGCAGGGAAAAGAACAGTCGTGCACTGCGTGGATGCTGCTCTGCAGCGCTCGGCAGCGGTAAGTGGTTATGTAAGCCTGGCTAGGTGTCAATGCCACTAGCCACCATTTGGGCGGCCCCGCTAAAATTTCAAAATTGAATGGGAAAAACTTCTGGACCATTTTCTGCTGTTGCAGAAAAACGTCCATATATCCAAACCACTCGCACGACAAAAAATGAAGAGCAAACGTGCGCAAGAGGCTGTTGCCATAGCTGAAGACAAGCCGGCCAACATTCATCAGGATGCGGAACCTACTACCAAGAAGCGCAAGCGCGGCGGCGACGACGAGGTAGAAGACTCTGGCAAGAAGGCTAAGAAGGACAAGAAGAAGAAGAAGGGCGAGAAGGAGAGCCGTAAAGAGAAAAAGGACAAGCGCAAGAATCTTCAGGATCTTCCCGAGGTAGACGACGAGTCGGACGCGGCCGCCAATGGCGAGGTGAGCAGCCAGGCCGCTGCCCCGGCCGAAGAGACGAAGAAGGACAGGAAGAGCAAGAAGGAAAAGAAGGAGAAGAAGGAGAAGAAGGACGGGGAGGATGTCAAGCTGGAAGAGGCGCCCAAGAAAAAGGCCAAAAAGGACAAGAAGACTGCGTCCTCGACCGACGAGACCACGACTGTCGCTCCCGAAGACGCCATTCCCAATGGTGCCAGCAACGGCATTGACCTAGACGTCGAGGCCAATGGAGATGGCGATGCCGAAGAGGGCAAGCCCGAAAAGGCGGCGCGCCACATTGTCTTTGTCGGCAACCTGCCATACACGGCGACGGCGGCCAGCATCTCGGCGCACTTTGCCTCGCTGTCGCCTATTGCCGTGCGGTGCCTGACCAACAAGGGCGACAGCAAGAACACGTGCAAGGGCATCGCCTTTGTCGAGTTTGGCCACGTTTCTGCGCAGCGTACCTGCCTGGACAAGTTTCACCACAGCATGTTTGACGACGGCAAGTCGGAGGCGCGCAAGATAAACGTCGAGCTGTCGTAAGTGATGTTCTTCTTCTACTTTTCCCCAGTTCTTGACGAAAAGACTAACGCAGAGGAAACAGTGCTGGAGGCGGCGGCAAGGGCGGGAACCGATCGGAAAAGATTCGCCAAAAGAACATCAAGCTTGATGAGAACCGCGCCAAGCGCATCGAAAAGGAAAAGACGGGCAAGACGTCAACGACCGAGGGCGGCGGTGGCAGCAAGGGCGACAGCGGCACCGTGGAGGAGCAGCAGGAGCACATGGACGAGCAGATTCACCCCAGCCGTCGCGCGCAGATGGGCAGCGACGCGCCAGCAGAGAATGATCTGAATGGCGGGGGAGGATATAGTGGTGGCGGTCGCGGACGGGGAGGATGGGGCGGCCGCGGTCGCGGAGGCGGTGGTGGTCGTGGACGCGGTGGACGCGGTGGTGGCCGTGG
Organism: Akanthomyces dipterigenus; assembly: GCA_030783385.1. NCBI lineage: Eukaryota > Fungi > Ascomycota > Sordariomycetes > Hypocreales > Cordycipitaceae > Akanthomyces > Akanthomyces dipterigenus. Next base: position 19,726 of record JARJRE010000534.1, on the reverse strand, counting down.
CCGCGGAGGATGGGGCCGATAGGCGTGGCAGAACTCGACTACACTAAACTGATGGGGATCATGGACTCTGTCGTGGCAATCCGTGCCTGGCAGGAAAGGTTTAAACAAAAGCATTGTGGATTTGTTTTGTATCATATGGCGTTGACGAAAGAGATTTCTACGTTTTACTGCTTGGATTGACAATACTGTTTTTCGTTTTTTGTTTTTGGATTAGAACATGATGCATATAAAGGTTGCAATTGAAGAAAGACTTGATACACATTTCACCTAGCTACCATGTTCCGTACAACCGATGGAACATGCGCACGTCCCTAGCGTATGAATGACCTCCTGGAGCACCCTATCCTTCTGGCCTGTAACTGCGATCGCGGGCTTGGGTAGGCCAAGGGTGCTTCCCTTGCATGCAGATCTCTCGAGTCATCGTTGCACGGAAGCACGGCGATAAAACACCCGCTACAGCATCCAGCAAAACAGTGCATGCAGAAACCGCTTGGCGTTTAAGAACCCAAAAACAGGAGACGTATATAAATTGTATGGAATCAACAGGGTGTAGTAAAAACGGAAGAGTTTTTGGCAAAAATCAAAAGCCGCCACAGATTATAGAATGCGCCAAAGAATAAGGATGAAGAGGGAAATATAAAGTCATAAGGCACTCTGATTGGGTGGTCGAGGCCCTTCTGGTATCTCGCTGGAAAAGGGATTTCCTGTCTATTGCGCAAGGCCCAACCCATAACACTCAAGGACTCCAGCTATCAGGTGATATGTACCCGGGCAGTCAGTCGCAAAATTCGCATTATAGCAGAGATAACGTCGTGTGGCGTTGCGGATGATGATGTTTGAATCAGGCGTCAAGGTCGGTAGATGGGCGATCGTTTACAGGATGGAGCACTTGGTCTTCTTCTTGTTGGAGGCCATCGGGCGGGGATTCAGGACGGCGCTGGATAGGTCAGTGGACATGTCTTGTGCGCTCCGAGCAAGTGCGCGCGTGTGCTCACCGGATGGCCTCGTCAAAGACACTCTTGAGGTTTCTTTGCGTGAGAGCAGAGCACTCGAGGTACTTGTAAGCCTTAATTTCTTTGGCACATACAAGGGCCTGCTCGTAGGACACAGGCTCCATGCGCTTCTGTCGCAGGGAGTCAAGGGTTGCGCCGTCGTCGCGGAGGTCGAGCTTCGTGCCGACGAGGATGATGGGAATGTTGGGGGCGTGGTGATCGATCTCTGGGTACCACTGGAGCTTGGTTAGTGTCTGCCTGGCTTCCGCTGGAGGATTTTCTGGATTCGTTCGAGGACATACCTTGGCGCGAACGTTGTCAAAGGAAGGTGGGCTGACGACGGAGAAGCAAATGAGGAAGACGTCGGTCTGGGGGTAGGACAGCGGGCGAAGCCGCTCGTAATCTTCCTGACCGGCAGTATCCCAAAGACCAAGGCTGATGGGCTTGCCATCAACCATGACACTGGCAGTGTAGTTGTCGAATCTGTAGATGCGCGTTAGCCGTTGTAAAGCGGGCGGAGTCGGATCGGCAAGGGCACGTACACTGTCGGGATGTACTCGCCAGGGAAAGCATTGGTGGTGTATGAGATGAGAAGACATGTCTGAAAGAAGAATTAGCAGGGGCATCTCTCAAAGACTATGCATCTTGAATGCGTTAAAGAGACGCACCTTGCCGACAGCACCATCACCGGTCACAACGCACTACATGTAGGTTAGCATTTGGATTCCGCATAGCTAGCCGTGGGCGCGGGGGACACGCCTTGAGCGACTGGACTCCTCCTGGTTGAGCCATGATGAATTCTGGCGGCGTGGAATTTAGGTAAAGGCGTAACTGCAGCTTTGCAGAGTCTCGGATCGGGATCGGGAGATTGAATGTAAGTTGCCGAGATTGAAAGATGGCCGTGGGCAGAGAGCAAAGAGGGTCGGAAAGGGGGGGTCCGGTCGGCTGAACAGGTGTGTATGGTGGGATTCTGGGCAGAGTCGTTTCGTGAGAGGCGTGCAGGTGGAGGGAAGAAAAAAAGGCACCACGAGCCAAGAAGAAGGCCAGCGAACAACGGGCAGCAAGCGTCGAGCGAATGGGGCTGCTGCAGATGCGATGATGGGCGACGAGCGGGTTTCAAAGCTGCATCAAAAGGAGATGTAGAAGCAAGTTGACACAAGAGATGGGAGACGGAGAGTGGCTGGCCAGACGACGTTGTGAGGCTGGTAGTGCGGCAGACGCTGCTCCGTGAGGCAGCTAACTGGGAGGAGCTAGCGCGGGTGTGTGGGTGCAGGTTTTAGCAGTTGGTGCCCTGTATCTTGCCTATTGGCACAGTGGATGCTGGGGCAGCGACAGCGGGACAGACCCTTGAAGTGCACCCGCCAAACAGCGATAAGCCATTGTTCGGCCCCTGTAACGTTTACCTTGTTCGTGCCCTCAGGCCATCCTCTCGGGGCCTCCGGGCCTGTCAAGGGCCATTTAGGCGCTGAGCTAACCATAATTCAGCGGGGCATTGGCTTGGAATGGCGGCCAATAAGTTTCTTGGCCATCAGTCGTCTTGCTTCTCCTCATCACCGGCCATGTCCTGTCAGTGTCAATGCCGCACAATGACACCTGGCAAACGCCCGGCCAGCCTCTTCTTCTCATCATCCGTGCATCGTTTCTTTCGTTATCCATCAGCCCTCAACACGGAGCTTCCCTCCTGTGACGGAAACGCGTTTCGTCCACCCGCAGCCACCATGGCCTTTTACATGCGTCAGTTTTATATCCATCTGATGGGCCTGGACATGGGATAAAACGCCTGGCCATTTCCGCTGCCAAACAACCATCAGAACGCTCTATGCCCACAGCTTGCTGCACATGATGCGTTCGACCGCTTGCTCATCGCTTAACCGAGACACGGAAAAGGGCTTTCTTGACGGGCGCTAACACAATGCTACCGACGACCTGCAGATGATGCGCGGTGGTGACACCTGCAGGGGATAAGGCTTCGATTCGCCAATGTCGTCCTCCAAGGCGTCCGTTCCGGGGCTCCCCTTGGTGTGGTGGAGGCTCCATCGCGCGACAGAAGGCCTGCTCTTCACGGTTTGCGGCAGACTAGTACGCGCTGTGGCGGCGGACCGGCACACCCCCAGCGTACCAACGTCGAAAATATTCCTTGCACAGAATCAGGGCTTGTCTGCCCTTCCAGTAGCATGACTAGGCATCAGATTATCGATTGTCCGAAACACGATTGCACTCACAGTGAGAAGCCAGTTGCACGGAAGGCGGAAGCGTCCGACTCCAGCAGACAGACAGCACATGCGCAACGGTGCCTTGCAATCGAGATGTAAAGTAAACGTTCTCAGGGTACTGAGCTGTAGCTGAAACCAGCAAATGCCAGTATGCTGCCAGCAGCGCAACGCTATCACTGCTTGGCATATTCCCAGCCAATATCCGGAATCCAGATATCTGACAACTCGATTTGACGGGGGCCAAAACGTTCCACGTGCATCTCTCGACTACAATGTACGTTATTGGCACATGATTCTGAAAGCGTTTGGTTTGCGAATGCCATAACACTATCTGTATATTGCGAAGAAGACTACGTAGGGATGGACCTCTGACGTGCCAGCGCCTGTATCAACTTGCTTAGAGACGAGTCCCGCCTCGCTGTGATATCTGGCTGGGCGCATTTCTCGGCACGCAATCGGTAAGGAACTCTGGTGTCAAGCAGTTCGTCACGCGCCACAGCTGAGCGCTTCCGATAGGTGTCACAAAGCACTTAGCTCTCCCCATCGACAGCTGACATAGATGCCCAGGTTTCGCCGCAATATCTATGATGTAATCTGTTTTCTGTTGGCTTGGACGAGTCACAGTTGATCGCTCTATAATACCAAGGTGCAGAGTATAGTGATCTGTGTAACCGCTCAAGGTCGTAAATCATACACAATTGAGCCTTGCGACTTGCTCCATGCCCACGCGGCTTTTCTGCGGTTCCGGACGGGCGACATGATCTGAAGTCGCTGCTAGCACGTCCTATAGTCTTATTTAAGCGAGCCGAATGTCAATTGTAGATGACCCCGTAGCTATATGAAGCCTGGCAGCCTTGCCATCGTTGTCGACTGTCGCTGTCGCTCTGTGACCTGACCTTGGCGGCGCCTGATGGCGGAGTATTGCCTACTTCAACTCTGGAGCACGCGGCTCGATTCGGAAAGTAGTCGTTCCGGGCTAGGATCAAGAGGGCGCATGATCATGTTACCACATATGAGTACATGCCAGGGAACTTATCTATGCACTGTTTCTAGGAGAGAAGTATTGAGATTGACCTAATTCCAGAAATGAGGTACGGTTTGGTTAGCCCTTCCCTATGCAGTTGGGGACTTCGCCTCGGCCCACCGTCCCAGCTGGTGTCGTAGCAGTACCCAGATGGTCCCTATTCGGGGTTGACCTTGCCGTCGCCGTTGTAGGTCTCAAACTCGGCCACAAGTTTACCATGGCACTGGTGTCCGCTTGGTGATTATCTGTTATCATGGCAATGCAACAGATAGATGCGCAACAATGGAAAGGGAGGAGGGTAACGACATACTCAAAGACACGGCAGCTGCCAGGAAAGTTCATGATGAGCGAACTGAAAAAAATGTCCGAGCTTGTCAGAAGAATTGAGTTGCAAAACAGAGCGGCTGGACCATCAGTTGGGTAGGTATCCAACATTCCGAAGCTCGATGCATTTGTTGATGTGATACTCTTGATGAGGCTCGGAGTGAAGAGCCTTGCACTTGTGGTCGGTGATGTGGTTACCCTGGCAGCATTTGAGTTTTAGCGACGGCTATTTTGAGGGGAAAATAAAAAGCACAATTATGGGAGTCGACGAACCAGAAACGGGTTGATGTTGGCAGAGGCCACTGCAGAAGCAGCAAGATTGATGGTAGTTTGGGAGAGCTGCATGGTGCCGAGTTCAACGAAGCATATTTTAAAAAAAAAGATTGACGCTAAAGAGAGATGAAACACGTGATCACTTCCAACGTATTCTATACCTCGAGAAGCTTTGAACTTTATAGACGGGGTGCTTTCTACAGATACTGGATTGCAAAAATTCACCACTAACGTTATCTACTTGTTGACTCGGTCGACAGACGAGGCATGGAATACGAGAGCATGTATTCAGCTCACAGTATACTTATGTGTAAATCACACAGGCTCGTCTGTGAATGCTGCGTAGCTCTTGTAACCCAAACAATAAAGGCTTTATTGCATGCAGCCTTTCTGTCGTGTGGACAGGGTTATGAGCTCCGATACGAAGGGCCCAGATCCAGCCTGTTTAGTAACAGTGTGCCTACATAGCGTCAGCTCCAAGCACAATATTGCTGCTGCTTAACGAGGTGAACGTTGCAGCGCGTATACCATTTGCACTTTCTTACAGATATATTCCCAGGACAATCGAGCCCAGAGAAAGGTGTGCAGAGACAGCTGCGATTGTCCTCTCATGACACGCCTTTTCTCATGTTTATCGCCAACTGGCGGAAGACTTGGGATTTAAAAGACCTGGTCTCCCTCATCAGTTCAGCTGCTGAGATCCCGTCGTTTCGCACTGGGTCGTAGTTGAAGTCTAGACCTCCAAACTGCAGACTCTTACGATATCTGCTTGCCGACAAGAGGCGGCCTGATCTCGCATCCTGCCAAGGTGAAGGTTCTAATTTTAGGGGCATGACACGCGACACTTGCGTTCAGCTGCTTTTGGCCGCCATTCGAGAGCGCTTGTACAAAACAAAGGACTAGACTGGATTGGAACTTCCATGAGAAAATATAACTGTGTTTCATGAGCTCGCATCAAGCTTTCGGCCCGATTTATTCAGAGATGATGAAATCTATCAATACAAGTCTTGAGACTCTGCAACTAACTAGTGTACCAAACTCCTCAGGGTAAGCTGCTTGATCGTTTGGCTGCAATTACAAACCAGTCGCTGGTATACCCTCTACCAACGTCTTCGTAACAAAAGTAGCAGTTTCTACTGTCTGCCTCAGTTAAAACGCACCGAAAATCCTATCCCAGGTCGATAACCACTTGTGTTGAGGACTTGTATGATTGGCAGATCCCATCTTGGCGGGGATGTACTATCAAGGTTCTCAGCCTCAACAGCGCCAAAGTCGCGCCTGGCTGACCGGTTTCCGAGTCGGACCACCGTTCCCTGCAAGCCATGCATGACTGTTAAAATAAAACGGACGTCGAAAGCATCGCCAGAAGACGTGATGGAGGCAACCAACAACGGATCCGCCACCAATTGAGCCCTCCATTCGCCATGCATTCCGACGACGAAAACCCGCCTCCGCCGCGTGCGACCGATCCGCTCCTAGGCAGCAACGCCGAGCAACGCCCCGACGATGATGCCGCGGCGCAACCTTCCGAGCATGACCGAGTCAGCGTGACTGAGCGCCGGCGGCTCGAGGACAGGCTCTACATCTCCCACACCCTGTCGGCGTGGAACTCGCGGCTCTTTGAGTTTGGCGCCGTCCTCTTCCTGGCGGCCCTCTTCCCGCAGACGCTCCTCCCCATGTCCGCCTACGCGCTGGTGCGCAGCCTCGCCGCCGTCGCCCTCGCGCACCCGGTCGGCGCGTGGATCGACAGCGGCCACCGCCTGCGCGTGGTGCGCGCCTCCATTCTCGGCCAGCGGCTGCCCGTGGCGGCGAGCTGCGGCATCCTCTGGCTGCTGGCGGAGCGGCGCGTTGCGGAGGGCGGCGAGCTGCTGCTGCTGGCGCTGCTGTGCGTGCTGGCGGGCGTGGAAAAGGTGGCGGCCATGGCGAATACCATTGCCGTCGAGCGCGATTGGGTCGTGGCCATGACGGGGGAGGATGAGGGCTGGCGACGAGGTGAGAGACTGCGACTGCAGCGCCAGTTGCAGCGGATACTGACAAGGGAAAACTAGTTGTAAATGCGCGCATGCGTCGAATCGATCTGCTTTGCAAGTTGCTAGGGCCGTTAGCCATATCCATCATCGCGACGATATCAACTCGGTTTGCGATTGGGGCTACGCTTGCGATGAATGTGGCGTCGGCGCCTCTTGAATATAGCTGTATTGCCAAGGTAATACACGCAAGATCATTAACCGATAAGTGCTTACACAAGATAGGCTTACAAAAGTGTAGCTGCTTTGCAAAATCATCGTTCGGATGATCCTCCGTCGCAGGACATCGCATCACCATGTGTTGCGACTCGCTTCAGGACTTTCATGGCAGCCATTGTTCCCGCCTCGTCCTTGGCCGACTACTTTAGGCATCCGGCGTTTCTTCCCTCGTTCTCGCTATCCTTGCTCTATTTAACCGTTCTCTCCTTTTCGGGACAATTCATCACCTTTCTCCTGGCCACCGGCTTTACACCGCTGCATGTCGGCATCGCGAGGACCGGAAGCACCGTTATTGAGCTCAGCGCCACGTGGGCGGCGCCGCGGCTCATGAACTACATGGGCCCTATTCGCGGTGGCATATGGAGCCTAAGCTGGCAGATGACATGTCTGACGCTGGGGCTGGGTCTGTTTCTCCGCGATGGCTTCGGTACCGATGCCCATCACGCATGGACATCCGTCGCTGGCCTCATCGTGTGTATTGCACTAAGCCGTCTCGGCTTATGGGGATACGATCTTTGCGCGCAAACCATAGTTCAAGAGGTACTTTGACGCCTTCAACATTTCTTTTCTTGAAATTCGTTCACTAATAATGTCCACCAGGAAGTGGAAGACGGCAACCGAGGCGCATTTTCGAGTGTTGAAGCCTCTTTTCAAAACTTGTTTGAGCTGCTCTCGTTTGCGACAACGATTGCGTTTTCCCGCCCGGAACAGTTTCACTGGCCGCTTGCCATTAGCATTGCAGCGGTATATGTTGCTGGCGGACTGCATGCATTCTTTGTCCGACGCCGCCGCGGACACCTGTTTCACCCACCGGCCTGCCTCAAGGTAGAGGCGGAGCGCTGAGATGATTGTACCTTAGCCCTGGAACTGTACAACTTCGAACCAAGAGTATTTATGCATAAACCGAAGCCAAGTATTGTTCCCTTTCCGTTGTACAATGAGGCGGCGTCTGAAAACGCCACAGGCGCCATGCAGATTGACAGGCAGCGCCGTCGATTTCGCGCCTTGGCGTCCGCACTGGTGCAGGCGCCGCGCTCGGCCTTGCGAAGCTCACTGGATTATCCGTACGTACCCGTACATAGCGTGCATCTAATGCGCATTTGCAGACGCGAGTCGTGCGTGAAACAGACCATTCAAGCCGCGACGTAATCGGCATACAGAATGTATCTGTGTCTTCACTTGGCCTGCTCAACAACTACCAAGCCACGAAAATCGGCAGCAACTGTCAGCGCCGGAGAAAGAGGCTCGATAATAACTCTTGACCGATCGGGGTTTACAGTTGGTGGCGTTCAATCTAGCAGCAGTGACGCACTGCCCCGGACGCCATGTTGTGGACAAGTCCACCATGCGTAAGATGACTTCCCTGGCACATTGACGACTGCCGCGTAATGCGTCGGCATGGCTTAGTTCTTAATATCCATTATTAATAACGCATTGGGTCACGTAATGCCCCGTATTCCTTTTTACCGCAGATGCTGCCTGCTATGCTGCGGTGCTTGGCTGCCAAAAAAGTCGACTTACTGTATCGGGCAGGTAGCATGCCTCGGAGCACAGGGGACTATTTACAGGCGCATCGAAAGGGCACTACAGAGCCGGATAGCCGTTGTCGTATCACGAACACTGGAGAGCCAGTGTATATGCTTTTTGCGAGGGTTTGGAGAGAGATGAGGAACCAGGAATTGGGAGTGGCACAGCTCTTTGTCTACTGCTCGGGAGGGAAGATGAATCATAAATACACTCGCATCTTTCAGAGGCTGAAGAAGTTGTCCGAACGGAACTGAAAGGCGAGCCAACTGCCTAGAGCTGGTTTCCGCTCAGCGCTTCCCACCTCCATGGATCGCCATCTTCGGCCACCGGTTCCACCAAAGGGATGCTCGACAGTGGATTTTAGCTCATGTTTCCGCCAGGTTTAGCTCGGCATTGCCATGGTCCAGGCGGCGACAACAATAGGCTTATCTGGAACAAGGTAGACAAAAGGGCAGTTGTGTGGCTGGGCTACACGACAGGTCGGGCACAAAGGCATCGATGGACGGCTTTGATAACTGACCTTCTGGGTTGAGCGACAATGAAACTGCAACGACAAAGCTCCTTCTACGGTGCATTCGTGTTATTCTCGGCTACGGTACCTGCCCTTTTTGCAGCCTCGCATAGACCAAGGGATGGTCTTTTTTGCCACAACGACCAATGATCGCGGGGAGCACAATGGATCACCAACATGAATGAGTCGATGAGGCACTAATCGAGGCCACGGATCATGTGCTGCTCCACTGCCAACCTTTGAAGCACTTTTGACTCTGTGGCACTCAGGCACTATCACTGGGTCTCGGACCCTCAGAACATCGTCCACAAGAGGGCTGGTCGGCCGCTGCTGGCTCCAACTTGAGCGGGAGCCGGGAGCAAATCAGCGTCGGAACCAACGTCAATGTCCTTCCCAATACAGCCCTAGTTGATGCAGTGTGCCTGTGGCGATCCGCGCAGCCCACCATGCGCACCCATGCTGCTCCAGCTGGTGACTTCATCTTATGGGGTTGCGACCGGCCTGCCGTTTCCCCTTGAAGCAGGTGGGAAAATGCTGCATAAATCCAAAGGTATAAGATGCTGGATGCTTGCCGTTCACGGCCCAGGGCTTGGCCAGGTTCAGATCAGAGCCCGTATCCCTCCCATCTCCTTTCCTATACCCATCCCCAGTCACAATGAGGTGGTCCGCTACTATCCTGTTCGGCCTCGTCTCGACGGCGCTGGCCAAGCCTACTCACCAGCGCCGCCCGGACGGCGAATGGGACTACATTGTCAACGGCGCCGAGATTGAGCGCCGCGAGGAGCCCACCAACGCCACCCTTGCCAACTACAGCCTCCGCGGCAAGAGTGTTGACCCCTCGTCCCTGGGCGTCGACAAGGTCAAGCAGTATGCTGGCTACCTTGACGACAATGACCAGAACAAGCATCTCTTCTACTGGTTCTTCGAGTCGCGCAGTGACCCTGCCAACGACCCCGTCGTTCTCTGGCTCAGCGGTGGTCCTGGCTGCTCATCCATGACCGGGCTCTTCTTTGAGCTTGGTCCTGCCAAGGTCACCTCCAACATCCAGGTTGTGAACAACCCCAACTCGTGGAACAACCGTGCCAACGTCCTCTTCCTCGACCAGCCCGTCGGCACTGGCTACTCGTACGGCGAGGGCGTCGACACTTCGCTCGCCGCCAGCAAGGACATTTACGCCCTGCTCAAGCTCTTCTTCCAGCAGTTCCCGCAGTACGCCAAGCAGGACTTTCACATTGCCGGCGAGTCGTACGCCGGCCACTACATCCCCGACGACGCCGCCGAGATTCTCTCCCACGCCGACAGCGGTATCAATCTAAAGAGCATCCTGATTGGCAACGGCCTGACCGACGCCTACAACCAGTACCCTCAGTACCCCGAGATGGCCTGCGGCAACGGCGGCTACCCCGCCGTCGTGGACCAGGGCACCTGCCAGCAGATGCGCAATGCCATCCCCCGCTGCCAGAGCGCCATCAAGCAGTGCTACGCGACCCAGAACGCCAACGACTGCACCTCGGCCTCGAACGTCTGCAGCCGCGTCTCCAACGGCTACTACCAGACGGGCCAGAACCCCTACGACGTCCGCAAGCAGTGCGAGCCCAACACGGGCGGCCTCTGCTACAAGGGCATGAACTATGTCGAGCAGTACCTGAACCGCCAGGACGTCAAGGACGCGCTCAACGTCGAGGTGGACACGTTTGACAACTGCAACAACGACGTCAACTACAACTTTCACAGCGCCGGCGACGACATGCTGCCCATCCAGCTCAACGTCCCCAAGGTGCTGGCCAAGAGCGTCCCTGTCCTCGTCTACGCCGGCGACGCCGATTACATTTGCAACTGGCTCGGCCAGCGCGCCTGGACAAACGCCCTGCCGTGGTCCGGCCAGTCGGCCTTTAAGGCGGCCCAGACCCAGAACCTGACCTACAAGACGGGTGGTGGCAGTGCGTACGGCACCGTGAAGAGCGCCAAGGGTCTCGCTTTCGCCCGAATCTTTGGCGCTGGCCACCTTGTCCCGATGGACGAGCCAAAGCCCATCCTGGATCTCGTCAACCGCTGGATCCACGACGGTGACTTTCAGCATTAAACAAAATGTTTGTGATGCAGGAGCTGGCGATGCAGAACACGAATGTATATACTGCATGGTTGAATGCAACGGGGGATAGTCTCACGAAATGTATATAGGAATGTGAAGATTCAATTAATGAGATCATGCAACGTACTCCAGGCCGAAACCGAAACTCCGAATCCTACGTGAGGGTGACTAGTTGCTGACGGAAAGGCTGAGAAGGCTGCGTAGCGCATGCGTTTATGCTAACATCACTGGATATAGCACAAGTTATGAGAAGACGTCCGGACCCAAGCGGATACATTGACGTATTGGGCACATTGAATCTGGACAGAGCGCGGAATATCTGGGATGAAGTCTTGTGAGGCTCGGCGCAAGGCTGGCCGCGCTAGTGTCGGTAGCCGCCCGCGAAAACCACTTGCGTCTCTGCCGTGCCCGTCCTCCTTCTTTCAACTCATTATCCCCCCTGCGAGCCGGCCAGCAGCTATCTCACGCATCTCTTACTGCAAGACTGGACTGAATAAAAACAGGTGTAGACAGTAAGGAAACGCGGCGATATGGCGCGCGCCACCATCGATGGTGATGGGAATGCATTGGAGCGGATGAAGAAATGGGCACCAAAGACCCGGACGGGATGCACTACATGCAGGTATGTGCGAGCTTATTGGAAGGAGACTGTTTGTGAGAGATTGCTGACGATGGGGGCGACAGGAAGAGAAGAGTCAAGTGCGACGAAGCCAGGCCGCGATGCCGTCGGTAAGTGCTCTAACCACCAATCGCGACCTGCGATTCGCAAAAGACACGGCCAAGAATTAATGGATTCATCATTAGCTGTCAAGCTATTGCGTCGTGTGTGGAGGCTATCCAATCATCATCCACGAATTCTTGGCGGTCCAGCAACGTCCGACCATGTTCCGGGAGCCGGGCATCTCGCCGGCGCCCGTCAGCGTCAGGCCGAGCGCGCAGGACATGCACATGTTTGACCTCCTCCGCAGCGAGACGGTGCAGCTGTTTGCCGGGCCCTTTGCGCGCGGCTTCTGGACAGTCGACGTGCTGCAGGCCATGCGGCAGTACCCGGCCATGTGGCACGCCTGTCTGGCGCTGGCGGCGATCCAGAAGCAGCTCATGCTGTCGCACGACGACGCCTCCAAGACGACAACGACGGCGGCGCGCGACCGCAGCGAGCGCCGGGCCCTGCGCGTCTTTTCGCTGCAGCAGTACGACTGCGCAGTGAGAAGCGTTGTCGGGGTGGTGCGGAAGCCCAAGTCGCAGCTCACCGAGGCGGACAAGAAGGCGATCCTGCTCGCGGCCGTCATGTTCTCGTCCATCAGCAGCCTGCAGGGCGACGTCGGCGAGGCCAGGGTGCACGCGCGGCACTGCATCCAGCTGTTTCGGTGCTGGCACTCGTGGGAGGCGGCGCGGAGCCTCGGCGCGAAGCCCGACGCGGCGCGGCGCGACTGCATCCTGCTGGAGGGCCAGATGGTGGGCATCGTGGCGCATTTCGAGTGCCAGTTCCCCAACACGTCGGGTCCCAAGCTGACGCCGTATCGCTGCGGCACGTGGCCGCTCATTTCGGTGGAGGAGGCGTATTACGAGTTTATGCTGCTGCTCTGCGAGCTCAACGCCGCGGCGCGCCGCGCCGGCCAGGACGACGACCAGGAGACGACGGAGCGACGATGCGCGTCCGTCGAGGGCCCGGAGCCCGACGTCTTTTGGCACTACCGCAGCGAGCTCGGCAAGTGGTGGCGGCGCTACCGCGTGCTCCGGGCGGCCAACATGGGCAGGCCGGCGGACCGGCAGGGCCTCCGCGTGCTGGAGCTGCTCTTCCTGGGCGTCGAGCCGGTGCTGGCCGTGGACGACGCGGCGGAGCTGGTGCGCGGCTGGGACGAGCACCACGCCCGGGTCTGGGACGTGTACCGGCGCAGCAGCGCGATTCTCAAGGAGCAAGATGCGCGGCGCGGCGGCGCAGGGGGGGATGCGTGGGACAGTGGACGGTTCATGTTTTATGAGTCTGCTTCGACGAGCTCTGGGTGACGGGGGAGCGTTTGCTGGAGCTGATGGTGAAGCCTGGGTCAAAGCTTGCGGCCGAAGGGTGATTTGTAAACATTCTACCGTACCGAATGGCAAATATGCTATTAAACCAGTTTAGTAGTACCCTCAGCAGTATCTTCACTGGCATTCTTGGTCGATTCCGCAGTTGCGCTGTTGTAGGATGTTGATTCTGCGGGAACAGACCCTAGCAGTTACAATACCGATACCTTGCAAAGTCATCGACCGCTCTCGCTGGTCCGTCTTTATAACCACTCTGACTACGTGGTCAAACGTGACGAGTAAAGTGGTGATGAGGCTAAGACTGTTTGCTGTTCATGTCAAAAGTAGTGGCCGACTTATGCGTAACAATTAATCTGCTAGTGCGGTGCTGCTGGACCCCACCAGTCGCGTCGTCCGGCTTCCCGACGCGTTAAGCCAGCACCATTTTGCCATCCTGCATTAACAGCACTTGACATTTAATAAGCGATTTTGGAGCAGGGCTGCAGCAGAAGAAAAACCAGCTGATTGAATCGAGGAGAAATGGGCGGATGACTTCAGGTGGTGCTGCGCTAGACCAGACAGCCAAGTAATCGAGTCCATATTCACATTCACCACCACCACCACCATCGCCACACAGCGTCGCCATGGCCGACACTCCGACCCGAGGAAGCAGTCGCCCCGTGCGAACGCCTTTAGGGCGAACTCCCTCTCAGCAAACTCCATCCGGACGTACAGGAAATCCCCATGCTTCCGTCCACACACCGCTCGACCGCACTGGACCCCGCGAGCTCGCTAATTCCGTTCGTCGAGGACTCAGCACGTCCGGCCGTAAGAATAACAACAATGCGCCGACGCCTCATGCGACTGCTGCGCGGAGAGCGCTCGAACAACGCCGGACCGCCATGTTTACACCTGGCAAGAATCGTCGACGCAGCTTGCGCGAGCAGCACCAGACGCCAATGAACATTCTGAACCAGCTGGCGAAACGGCTTGCGCCATCGACACAGCATGTCCCCGTGAGCTCATCGCCGGCCGAAAGGGAGCCGCGATCAAGTCTGCTACCGATAGGGGAGCGCAGAGAGCCGGACGATGAGGACGATTACATGGAGGAAGAGCCTGATGTCGCGGGGGACTACGACGACGACGATGACGAGCTTCCCGCGCCGCCAAGGTTATCGCTGCCGCTGCAGGACGACGATGATGATACGATAGAGCTTCGACCGCCTCGGTTATCCGTCATTCCAGACGACAATATCACAAACTACACGGTAGGATCGGTGGAACTACCGCGCGATCAACCTGGATCCAGGTACTCCCGAGGCAGCCTGGGGAGTGTGCGCGTCAGTGACTACTTTGACCCGAACGAGCCGACTGTGGACATGACAGGACGACAGTCGGACTTTTTCCCTGGGTCATTGTTGGATGACTTGCGAGGCACAGCAGAAGACAATGCAGCAGCATTTCAGCGGTAAGCTCTAGCTGGATAACGAACAATTGACAGGCTACGATGCTAATGGATACAGTTTCGACAATGATGCTACAATGCGCACGATTGGTCGCGAAAGTGGTTTCACACTCGGCGTCCCGCCAGATATGGGCGATCAAACCACGTTTATACTCTCGGAGCCCGGCGGTGACGCGCCTGCTACCTCACCCTTGCCAGGTGGCTCGACGGCAACGGCGGCACAAGCAGGGGGGGATGCGACATATGGCAATATTTCATTCATCCCAGACAATCCCGATGTTGACGATGTTCCGCAATTCGGCAATGTTGACGACAATGATGACCGTGAGCGTGAAGTGACTGGCTTTGACGACCCCACGATCAATCAGGGCCGTGAGGAACAAGAGGAGCACGCTGAAGGTGGCCGCCGCAGAGTTTCAGCACTCACTGATGGGGCAACATTGATATCCGAGGGCGAGGACAGCGACCCGGCAGACACCACAACACGCCGGCACGACACGAGTACCGCGCTGGACCGCCCGGGGCCCGCGCGCCGGGCGCCCAAACCAAAGAAGAAGCAGAAACGCATCTCGCGGCACGGCGCCGAGTATCCGCCCCTGCCGCCTGCATTTGTGCGGCGCGTGGCCCACCGCGCGGTGCAGACGTCGGGCCTGAGCAACCACCGCATCTCGTCGGACGTGCTGGCCCAGCTGACGCAGGCGTCGGAGTGGTTCTTTGAGCAGCTTGGCGACGACTTGGGCGCGTATGCAGACCATGCGAAGCGGACCGTCATTGAAGAGAGTGATGTGTTGACGTTGATGAAGAGGTAAGCTCAAATTGAAGCTCCACCCTGTCAATGTGTCTGTATGCTAACTTTCTTCATGTAGGCAGCGGCAGATTGGCTCCGACGCTACACTATTCTCGCTCGCGCAGCGACATTTACCACGGGAGCTCCTCCAGGAGCTGCGGATGCCGCAGCCGGCAAACATTCAAGGACAGCGGCACAAGAGCCTAACACGATATGACGATGATGACGATGCTTCCGAGATTTCATGACTGCTCCTCTCTTTTTATCTCTATTGTACAAAGGGAGTTTTGGTTTGCGAGCGTATTGCAAGGATGGTTTTTACATGTATTTACAATGTCCGTGTCGCGCGGACACGACGGACAATATCAGAGGCAGGCTTCTTCATCACAATATACATCATGACAGATGTCGCTACTGAGAGTGCATACCTGTGCGGCAAGTTAGCATTCTGACGTGAAAAGGGACAGCGATGATGAATACGTACCAGGTAAAAATGTATTGGGCGTGGTTATTGCGCAGGTTCACCTCGGCCGCTCGACCAAAGGGGATACCACGGGCCTCGTACTCCATCATCCGGATGTACTCGGGCTCTACATGGATCAAGTTAGCACATCCCTGTACCGCACAGTCCAGGACAAGAAGAGTCTTTAAAAAAATTGCAGCGTACCCATTGTCGCCTCTACCCACACCGGTTGGGCCCCCGTCAGCTCCGCCATCTGCTTCACATCGGGAAAGTAAAACTCGCCCTTGTCGGGGCGATTATCCGGCGTAAACATGTTCTTCTTCCAGGGCTCGCGGAGGAGGCCCTCGACCGTGACCTCGCCCGTCGGCAGGCCCTGGGGCCGCGATCGCTGGTCGCGGTGCTTCTTGCTGATCCAGCCGCGGTTGACCAGAATCGTGGATCCTCCGCCCTTGCGCTCGAGCGGCGTGACGACCATGTAGCCGTCCTGGCCGTCGCGCATGCGCGGGCCGATGAGCATCTCCTGGTCGTGGCGCAGGCGGCCGGTGGCGACGACGCGGCGGTAGTCGAACTCGTGGACGGCCGAGGGGTCAATGTGCGGCGGCAGCGGCAGGGGGTCGCGCACGAGGCGGTCCTCAAACTTGGCGACGAGGTCCGTCTTCCACCCGAGGCGCTGGACCTGCCAGGTGCCGAGGGCAAAGGCCGTGATGGGGATGAGGGCTGCAGATTCCGCGCTTTGGTCAGCAAACGGGGAATATCGAGAGACAGGAGGCACGTACCCAGGATGATGAGGCCGGGACCGTGCTTGCGGCCGGGTCGGATCATGGTCGGGTCGAGGTCGACGGTCGATATAAAGTTGGGGTCGTCGGCTGCTTGCTTGGCCGCGCGCCGCCGGGTGCTCGAGAAGAAGCGACTGCTGCTGCGTGGTGGCCGAGTCACGGTGGCGGGCTGGTGGTGTGCGATGGTCGTGGCGCGTCCCGCGGCGGCGGCGCAGCATTGGCGTGGGGGGGACTGGAGGCTGCTCCTGCTGCGCACCGGCTGCTGCAGCCTGCGAAGGATGCTTTGGGGGCAGTTCATCCCGGTCGGCGATGCTGGGGGATGAGGTCTGTGGGAGAGTTAGTAGGTGCGGTTACTTTTTTCATGATGGCAGCTCAAGCTTCAGGATGGGCGTTTGGCCGGCCCCACAAAATCCGTGACCGGACGGTTGGCTGCGGAGAACTCCCCGAGGCCAGCAGATATTCTTGGTTTCTTCATTGCTGTAAATATAGATCGCTTCTCGATATGTCTCGAGCGCTTGAATCAACAGCTACTACTCTGGGTACCGGATCTCGCTCTTGACCAAAGCTGCGGCCTCTTTCTATCGGAGCAGCGGCGCCAAGTCTGCAACAGCGTTCTAATCTACTGATTTACCAATGATGATACGACACGAGGAAACAGATTAGGCGAGTCTAAATAGCTTGAGGACAGTTTTTGCAGTCGCGGGGGGTAGCTCCTCCATTGAAAATGACTGAGGAGGTCAACACACTTTTGACACCACTCACTTACACGCACGAAAAGACATGCCGAGCCCCATTGCAGGCCACCTTCCTATAATTTGATGTGGAAAAGTCCTCAAAGTCCTGCTTCGAGTAAATTCCTCGCATTCCTCTGCGAAAGCTGCAAATCAAGCTCACCCCAGAAGGGCTGATGCCTCGTCGCTGGGCAGCGGCCAGCGAGATGTGACGAGGCCGCCAGACAGCAAGCCACCAATGCAACTCGCCAGTATTTCCCAAGAAAAGAGAAGAAAGTGTCCATCAATCCGACGAAGCCTCACTTCACGTTTTCACATGGAATCTCGAGACTCTTGTTCCGAGGCTTCGTCATCGTGCAACCGCGGGCTGACAGCCCAGTTGCACCGCAAGGAGAGTCACCGCATTGTAACCATTCGTATGGTCAAGATCTGAAATGACCAAGTATTGGTCTAGAACCGGGGCCGGACGCCGAAACAAAACGCCGTTCAGTTTACCAGTACGAGTTGATATGCCGCCCCCTGCTTCTGACCCCGCCACGCGGCATGTTACTTTCTAGACGTTCTACGTACAGGCCACCATCGTACGAGCCCAAAGTCGCCAGGGAAGCTTCCAAGATGCCTCGTAGCGATAGAAAAAATAGATTTGAGGCATCGAGGGTGCCAAGATTGTTTGAACTGCCTCCATCGGCCGCGGCTCTTGGCCATGGCTGCCGAGTTGCTCTACGTACATGGCCTCATGCTTCTCGGCCGACCGCTAGCCGGCCCATTGTCTCGACGTCGAGCATGCTGCAGAGCTGATTCACGGATGATGCCGTGATGAACCCCGTCTCCAGTTCAGAAACTGTATTGGATCTACATCGTCGTCGGCCGACCGCATACTAGCGGCTGTCGACCAATGCCCCGCGCCCCGTCAGACGGCAGGGATTGGAGAGCAACAAGACCAGCGTAAAATGGGTTTACAGATATTCTCAGATAAATTCGGCAATTCTTGCCACGTGTAACACATACAAGAGCATTATTGCTCTTGCTTGCAGGGTTTAGCGTGTCTGGCGGTTGTGGCGTTGACACTGGTGTAGGCCTCTTGGTGATCCTGCAAAGCATCCACTGCTTTCATGGATGAAGGCGACCAATCTTGCAACCTAAAGCTACATGGACAACACTGCGAGAGTAGAATAATTGAAAAAAAAAACCGCTCGCTAACGTCGCTGGTCGGTAGGCCCAAAATGGAGGCTATGCAGGTCTCAGAGGTCTGCAGGCAGAGTGACAAGCACCCCACGTTTTATTTGACAGGCAGACCCGAGGTGACATTGCCCCGCGAGATGCGGACAATACTGGGCACCCGTTCTCGTGGGCTACGGGGGGGCTGCAGGGCCGTGCGCCCGAGTTTGGGCAGTCCGCAGTGTCCTAACGAGCGCCGCCCTGGTGGGACGAAATGTTATCGCTTGTCGGGGAACCCTGTCAGTGGTAGACATTGTGCTTGGGCTCCGAGACATTGGTTATCTTCAGCCGCAAGTGCTGTGTGCCCGCCGCCGCAAACTGGCAGTCTGCAGAAGACCATTGTGAACAGAGTTTTGGACAGGGGCTTGGCATGGATCCAGTCACAGCACATCTCTATATCCCATGGCTGAAACTAACTTGCTAGAAATGCACCTCTTCTCCTGTTTCTGCGCATCTCTTGCATTAAAAAGCAATGTTCATGGCAGTGGTCAAGTCAGTAGCGATGCAAAGACGTGAAATACGGCAGCGGAGAAGTCGGCGCAAAGAACACCCCGACGGGACCCCGGATTCTGCCAAAATAGTACGACGAGGTTGAACATCTTTACCCCAGATGATCAACCCATGGGGTCGGTGGCGCTACCAGCAATAACACGGACGGATTATAGATGCACCTGCACGGGGCGGTGACTCTGCCGATTGAAACCTCCGTGGAGCACTATAGTTGGTTGCAACCTAAATTTTGCTCCCCTTGTAGCCCTATGCAAGCACAACCATACCGAATGTGTTTGGCGTTTCCTGCTCGCTTCTTGGTTGACTGATAGTTCGCCTAGGCCCAACTACCGACCACGCGACGGACATGGGTATGATTGGACGTAGCTCTGTTCGTACCGTTGCATTCCGAAGCAAGTGGGCAGATGGCGAGTATTCCAGGTCCAAGAAATAAATCACAACAAGTTTGGTCCGAGACACAGCCCACCGAGCCTCAAAAGAGCCGAAATCATGCAGACTTGCATTCCATGCATCGCCGACCTTACTCAAAAGGGAGCGTGAGCCGGCCCTTGACCTGCGCCTCGTGGGGGG